>BSBK01000247.1:790000-1042500 GCA_027943335.1 Chamaecyparis obtusa
GTTAGTGATGTCCTCAATGAGTGCATCATCATCAATTTTCTTTTGCAAGTGGATCTTAACTTGATCTGGTGCATCTTGTGAAATTTTGATTTCTTCCTTTTGTTTTGTGATATCAATTACCTTGGTAACTGATATACCAGTGTCTTCTATTTTCTTACCTTTGTTATCATCAATGAAAATACCTTTATCTTTTGAACTGTGTCTCTTCTTAGACAGTTTCAAGAATGCTTCCTGTTCAGTTTTCTCTTCTGCTTTCAAAATTGATGTCCATAGAGAATCACATATGACATCCATATCATCCACATTCTCATCCATGATCTACATTTCTCTATTCTTGACTAGAAATCTAGCCTAATACTTTGTCATATATTCACTTACCACATCATAGCTAAAGTGTGAGGCTGCACGACCTAGTGACTGTTCTCTTTTCCTTTTCTTTGTATCTAGTGCAATAGCACATCTCTCACTTATTTTGTCATCAAGTTCTTTTGGCAATTGACATGCAAATTCCATCGGTACTCTCTTGAATTTGATCATCATCTGGATGATAGCATGTTCGATCTTTGTTTTGTCCTCAATTGAAATTTTGCCAAATTTGCCTATGCCTGGATCGGTGAGATTTTCATTCTCAATTATATCTTCAATAATTTCTTCTATAGTACTTTCCCTATTATGAACTAACTTGAATTGATTAGGATCATTTTCAGTTTCTGTATCCTCTAGATCTTCCCTATTTCTTATGTATTTCCTCTTTTTCTTTGGTGGCTCAGCTACTTTCTTGGTCTTTCTCTTAACATATTTCTTGGTAGGTGTAGCTGCTCTTCTTTTTGCTATTTTTACTACTTCCTCTTGCTTGGTGGATTGTGCAACAGTTGATGAATGTGTCTTCATTCCTTCTAGTTCTGGTAGTTGCATATCTTGTTCATCAGTTGTGGGAGGAACCAGTGTGTGATCCTTTTCTTTGTTTGACTCGATCTCCTCACTGTCATAGGGCTTGTCAACCAACTGTAACTGACCTTCGGTTGCCTCATCAACTAGTGATTCCTTAGGTGAGTCAGATACATTTCCATATTTTGCTGAGAGATCTTTTCTCATTTTCTTTGCCCTTCTAGACATTTTTCCAATCTCTATGTCCATTGTGATTCTAGACTTAGCTTCCTCATATACACCAAACCTACTAGCAGTGATGTCTATCATTAATGCCATCAATGCATTGATAGATTTCAAAGTGAAATCATGATTCATTTCATATCCCATCGGTGCTAGCCATTTTGTTCTCGGTTCTACTGCCTTTATCATTGAGTGGTCTGTGCTTACCACAAAGCATATGTCATCTTCAAATTTACTTACTAATTCCCTTGGAATTCTACTTCTTTGTTGCATTTTTATTTGAAATTCCTTGAAATATGCATTGAATTCCTTGTTCAGATTGTCTCCTAGACTTTTCATCATCTCATCAATTTGAGCAGTTATTGGTTTGTCCGATTGCCAGTTTACTTTACCAATACCCAGTACATATTTTTGTAGATAGAGAAATGTACAGACAAGTAGTGATCCGTACTTACATGTATTGGACTTCTTTTCTTTTATTATCTTCATATTGTCATGTAGTTGGTGTAGTAGTAGCTCGGCAAGATCAACTTGGTGATCTTTCTTCACAATTTTGTAAGCCATGTCCACGACGCTGTAGGGTACACTATTTGGTCTGTTTGATTGGAATATCTTGTACCCAATGACATGAGCTGTGAATTTTACTGCTGGATCTTTGATAGTTGCAATTTTTAGTGCCCTACCATCCCATTGAACTTCGGTGTTCTTTTCTACGTCAGGACGAGACAAACTTCAAAAAGCTTTGGCTTTGTTGATTGTAGGGTACCCAGTAACCCTACTAATAATCTTCTTAGTGACCTCAATAGGTTTATCTAACCAAAATTTTCCATCATGAATTTGCTTAGCACAATTCTTATCCAGTCATTGTGGAAGGATTGTGGGAAGTATGTGAAACACCGTAACCTTGACTCCTTAATCTTCTTGTATTTGGATTTAATCTTACCATCATGTCCACAGACTTGCTGATAAGCGGCAATGGTCTCAAAATCACATACTTCACCGATCTTGCAGTGAATGTAGGCCCTAACATCTTCTGTTAACAAAACCCTATCTAGAATACTAGAAAATGCACCCATATCATCTGTTTGTGCTGCGACCTTGGGATGAGGTTTGAATTTTTCTTCGGCAAAGTGTGCCCTAGCAATTAATTCCACTTCCTCCTCAATGTTTTGTGATTTTCTTGCGGTTAATGTCGATGCCATAAATTGTTTCTAGGGTTTCGAAAAACAATAGATAACCACTGTATGGTAGGCAGATGAACTTACTCGTTATCATCGAAGAATTGTCGTCGGTTCGATCTATAGCAGCTTGGAATCTTTTCTAAAAATCTTTAACTCAAACTCTTCTCTGTAAAATCTCTATTCTTCAAAGTCGCAATGTAACAATGAACTCTATTTTCGCATATTTATAGACTTTTTGATATTCCCACTCAAACTTTGATGCATTAAATGCATGACCTAACTTTTGATACAGAACAACTATCAGCTTAGTTAACGTAGAATTTCTTCATCGGTTCACACTATTGTTAGTTAACCTTATATAGTGATTACCGATGGGTAACCAACTCACGTTTCTTCTTTTACCAACTATATAACATTTGTAAACTTATAACACATAAACCATAGCGCATCTTTATTCATGCATATTTGGTATTTGTACATCATATATAATGAATTGTATGTAAAATGTGATCATTTAAAATGTCAGTTCCATACATACCTTTGTCATCTTAAGTAGAGGTACCGATGTCACCCAATCTAGTGGACAAGGTTTCACCGACAGCGTTACTTGACTCAACATTCTCATTAGATGCCTTCTTCCACATTGTGTTCCTTAACTTCATAATATTTGCAATGTTATATCCACTCTCAAATATATGGTTTTGATCAGGTGCTTGGTCTTTGCAGTTCTTGCTTACATGACCGACCTTGTGACAGTGCATACATGCCATTCCTACATTTGTCTAGTTTCTTGATTGTCCAATCCGACTCTTTCTATAACAGTTTGCTGCAATATGTCCATACTAACCACATGTAGTACAATTAGTCCATGTATTATAATCCCAAACATATGAGTTACCTTGTCTCTTCGGTTGATATGGCTTTCGTTGTAGTTTCTCTTTAGGTGTCCAGACTTGTTTCATTTTTGCCTTGCAGTCCCTTGCAGTATGTCCATGCTTATTACAAGTATAGCATATTTTCTCCTCAGTAGTATTATTAGCAATTTCATTCTTCTTAGCTCTACATTCATAAGCTGGATGTCCAAACTTACCACAATAATAACAATATCCATTGAATTTTGGAATGACAAGAGGTTTACCTTGTGATTTGCTTCTACACACATTAGATGCATGTCCTGGTTTTCCATAGTGGTAACATGTCATCACTTTAGGTTTTTGAGTTTGATTGTTGTTGACTTTTTCATCTTTTTGTGATGATTCTCCTTCATCGGTGTAGCCTATACTGGCTCTGCTTCCGAATCTTCTTTGATTAGTCAGGAAATCATCAATCTTTTTTGAACTTTCCTCAGCTATCTTCATCATCTCATTGCGTTGCTTTTGTGTCTTTATTTCATTTCTCAATTTTTCATTATCTTCTCTGAGTATTGCAACATCTTCAAGTCTTCTTGATAATTCTCCATTTACTTGGTTCATTTCTTGATTAACTGTCATCATCTGATTTGATACTTGGAAGTGATGATCAATGAGTCTCTGTATTTCAATTTCTTTTGCTTGAAGTTGTTTAGTCATCAGTCTTCAGTCTTCAATAGCCAGATTCTGATCTTGTTTAGCTTGTCTAGCATTGTTCATGATTTCCACCATTCTCACCATTTGAGATTCATGACCAATTTGAAGTGCTTTCACTTGCTCAGATAGATGCTGATTCTTTTCAGATAACTTAGAGATTATGCTTTCGGATCAGTCAGAGATGCTTCCAGAGCTTGATCCAATATGATCAAATATTTCATCAATAGGTTCTTCATGATAACTAATTTCATTTAGCTAAATTGCAAGGTTCTTTATTTCAACTAGTAATTTCTTCAGTTCTTCCTTGGCTTGTTTATACTGTTCCACAAACATCTGCATTTGTATCTTCTAATTCTCAATAGTCTTGTCAAGCTTGTATCTCTCCATGACTTAGATCTTTACCCTTCAGTGGTTAGACTATTCAACAAGAGAACTAAGCTCTGATACCAATTGTTGGAATTAGGAGAGATAGGTACTAAGAGGGGAGAGGAGAATCAGTGCCTTCAAAACTTTACTTATAAAAACCTTTCTGATCAATAACTGAATACTGTGATAACCGATCAAAATAACTTGAATCTAATTGCATAAATCAATCATCTAGTTAACTTAAGAAAGTAAACAACATGAAATCAATATGAAAATCACATAACACAAGTATTTTGGTAACACAAAAACCCTTGTAAGAAGGTAAAAACTGTGGTGGGGATGACACCCACAAATTCTTCACTATTGCAGATAGAAAAGGTTTGCCTCTTAAGGCTACAAGTTTTGATCACTTCTGGTGATCTTACCCTATTAGGAGTAACATAGTAGATCAGCTAGATCTACCTAGTTATAGGATTTAAACAACACTAATGAAGTGTGTACTCGGTTAAGAGATTTACATAAGATTGTTAAGTCTACTCTGTTAAGAGATTTATCAAAAAATCTATCACAATTGTCAGAAAGTAATAGGTAATTATCTGCTAGTTGACAACTCAATTATCTGAAACAGATCTATAAGTGCTCATCAAAATATCACCTTATCTATGATGGTTCTCTACTCTGTTCTGCTTGGTAGCCTTGTCTAATTCTGCTCAATCTAATATCCTCTGTACTCTATTTTGCTTGGTAAACTGATTGTCTTGAAGATAGGCAATGTCTTCAAGTGCTCCTTGATTCATATATATTAGTTCACCAACCCTCATAAAAATGGTGCGAACAAACAAAATATATAGTGTTCTATTTTACCGCCTAAGCAAAAATTAGGTTACAAAAATAATCATAACCCTAAGATCTACGGTGCAAAATAACCTAGATCAACTATTACAATAAGATAAACATTACATTTAATGAGTATCTATTTACAATAAATGCTCCTCGATCTTGGTAAACCATTTTACGATCTGTTATAACAGTTTGCATAGAATAATGTGCCATTTCAGATTACTATGCCATTTTATGTGATCATCGGTAAACACTGTATAATCTACTCGGTGTATACTGTGATGCTCAGTGTTTATTGACTGTCGGTGTCAGTGTCGCTGGTGCTTGGTAAACTATGTGATGCTTGGTGTAAAGGCTTTACCAACTATTTTGTCTTACTTCTTGTTACCGACTATCTCAATATAAGTAACCGATCAACCTGTTTACTGTCCTTTGATACTAATGACAACCTTAAATGCTCAATAGAGATTAACACACTTTATATAGGGGCCATAAATTTTGGGACGTAACTTATAATCACATTGATCCTATGGGTAAGTGCACCAAGATGGTGTTCAAAAAGAGGGGTATAAGTGGCCACTTTATTTTTCTTTTCTTTTCTAAAATTGGCTAAACCTAAACTTCAAAGAGAAATTGGAGAGTCTTGCACTCAAAATTAGAAGATGTTTAAAAAATAAGAATTGTAGTAATTTTAATCTAGTTTCTAAACTACTAAAGTGTTTTTAAAAAAATAAGATTAAGAGGGTCAAACCCTCTACGCACAAAAAATTGTTCCTGATTTTTTTCAGCAAAAACATAACATAGCTATTTTCGCATGCTCAACAAAAGATATAGTTAGATTTAGTATTTTGTAAAAACCGTTTGGTAGGATGGTAGGTAAGAGTGAGATCTAAAAGTTGTGTATTTTTTTCATAATTTTCTGTTGAGTACTTATTTTTATGATTTTTTGAAGTGACCACATCCTAAAAATATGGTACATGTTTGTGCACTTGACATAATTTGCATCAATATGATTGAAAATTCAATTTTATTTTTTAAAAGGGTATAGATTCAAGTGTAGAACAATAATATGAATTTGTTTTACAATTGGTCAAGTAGATAAAAAGTTATTAAAAATATGGTAGACATATGTCTGTGAGGTTTGCCAAGACACTGGTAAAGAAAATTAAATTTCACTATGTTAATGTTGTCCAAAAATTGAAAAACTTATATGATTAGAAGGATGAGAAGATGTGTGAGATTATGGTGGTAATTTTAGAGATACTCACTTGATCATTTGTAAACCTGATGATGACAAAGTCAAGAAATCATGTTGGAAGATGAAGAAACATGTTAAGGGACAAAAATGGAGGGAAAATGGGCTTGCAAGCCTTAGGGTCATTTTCCAACCCTCTTACCAAGCCAAAACCCGTCGGCATTTTGATGCAAAATAACCCACTTGGGTTTTGAAAAAGAAAAAAGTACCATTCAAAGTTTTACTGACCCATGCAGGTTATGTAGAACTAAAACCATCATTTTGAGTTTTACAAAATGCACATGGGTTATGAAGACATAAAAATGTATTCTTGTAAACTTAGCATTTACTAAACACACATGCATGTCTCTCCTTGTTTCCTCTCTTGTCTTCCTTCCCCCATCATTATATCTATCTATTTAGAAACCTAATTATTCTCTCTCTCTCTCTCTCTCTCTCTCTCTCTCTCTCTCTCCAGGTTCCTATTTTATAGAACCCGTATGGGTAATGGAAAAGTAGAGTTGAACCTCTAATTTTTCATAACTTGAACGAGTTATGAGGAAAATGTTAACATTGGTTTTAGGTTTCCATAACCCGTACAGGTTGTGAGAAATTTTATATAATATATACCCAATGGCCTAGAAACCAGCACTACAAGTTGTTTGAAGGTCCCACTGCACTGTTTGGCATCAGTATTCGAGACAGTAATAGTCAGGTTTGCATTTGTTTTTGTCAGTTTTTCTTTGAAATGATTGTTTTATTTTATTTTTTGGTTTTTTTACTTTATATTATAATAAAATGATGCTCATTTTTTGTTTTCTTTCTATTTGATTGTGGATTTTCATCATGATGTTATGTGTAGGACAATCAATATTAATGTAATGGGAAAGAACAAGAGAGGAACAAATGAACAACAAGAGGCAAAAAAAGATAAGACAAAGGGAGCTTATGAGGAGGTTATGTGGAGGTATGCCATCTAATGCACCTAGTGACAATGATGAACATGCAAAAATCCAAATTGAAATGATAAATATACCTAATGCACCAAATCAAAATGATCAACATGCACCAATTAAGATTCACGTGACGAATGCACCTAATGAATGCAATGACCATACTCCATTTCAAATCAATGCGATGAATGCACCTAATAAATTTGAAGAATGTACACCACTTCAATTTGATGATATTAATGCATATAATGCACCTAATGAAAACCAAGAGCATGCACATATCTTAACACCTCCTAGAATAATTTGCAGAAAACCAAAGTTTCTAATTGACATTGATGAAAATATTGTGAGGCCAATGCATGATAAATTTTTTGAAAGAACTTGTAGAAGAATAGTTAAAATAATTTGA
Organism: Chamaecyparis obtusa; assembly: GCA_027943335.1. NCBI lineage: Eukaryota > Viridiplantae > Streptophyta > Pinopsida > Cupressales > Cupressaceae > Chamaecyparis > Chamaecyparis obtusa. The sequence goes on from BSBK01000247.1 coordinate 797,659, forward strand.
AATAACTATTTTGAAAACTTAAACCAAAGTGGAATATGCCAATTAGTTGTTGAAATGATTAAATGTTTGAAATTTAGAGAGACAATGAGAATTTTGGGGTTAAGAACAACTGAAAATAGTAGTGAAAGAACTATTGTGAGAAATCTATTTTATGCATACCAAGCCATTGGTATGAAATCACGTACAAAAGATGCTAATGTTACTCGACATGTCCTCACATAAACCATAATGGGAAAGAAAATGAAAAAATCTCATTTAATAAGAAAAACAAGCAAGTCATTAAGGATAAGTAGAACAACATTACACAATGCCTTAGAGAGGCGAGAGAAAATTGGGAATCCTAGCAATAATTATCTTCGGGCATTCTTGTGTAAACCCCCACGCAAGGACAAGGTTGTTGTTGATGCACTAAGAATGTTAATTGACAAATTTTGGCATGACAACACAAAGGTTTCACCCAACCAAAGAGATGTTGTTAGAAGGTTAATTGGAATTAGAAATTGCAAGCCACATCCAAAACACTATTTAGACATGACTCAAACACAATTTTATGAAAGGTTTCTTCAAAGCTTTCCTCAGATTAAAATTAGAATCATTGAGATGACAAAACCATTTTATGTTAAAATTAATCATGCACATACTACGTGTTGTTGTAGGGTCCATGTTAAATTTTCCATATATTATGATATTTATCATTATATATGTTGTACTTTGCACACTAATGATGTTTTTTAGGAATGTGGTCTACAAGCACCTCCTAAGTCACTCTGAGAATTTATTTCAAGTGTACTATGTAAATGAGATGATAGGTGCATTTACTATAAGATGATGTGTTTGAAATGATTTTATCCTACATGAGGTGGTTTGCAACAGTTTTCTAGATGCCTACATCTAGATAACACACATGAAATTGGTAAGACACTAGTTTCTATTGGAGAATACAAGTTAGTCACTTTTGCTGTTAAAGATGGAAAAGAATTAAAGAGGTGTGAGTTAGTGAAAAGAGATATATGCGTAGCTGATTTTATGAAGACATTTCAAGAGAAACTAGTTTATGAGTACATTGGTCACACACATAGAGCTAGGTGGTTAGATGAGAAATTCAAGTTGTGTAAGGACACTTTACCCCTTGGTACTATTGTGTCTGTCATTGATTTTTCTGATAATTATACACTGAAACCTCAAAAGAAAGTGCAACCTATATATTACCACTCTACACAAGTTACTATTTTTGTACACATAGCATTCATGCATGTACATGATAGAAAAAAGGAGGAAAAAAAGGTTGTAGGAGAGTATTACTTCTATAAAAGTGATGACAATACTCATTCCTCAGAGTTTGTGCAAGGATGTTTTACAATCTTCTATGATATTTTAAGGGAAAGAGGTATAAGATACAACCAACACTTAATATGGTCAGACAATTGCACCACACAATTAAAGAATGCAAGGATGTTCTACTAGTTGAGTAGGATGCATATGACAAGTGGTGTACAATATTTTTGGAATTTCACTGAGGCAGGCCATGGAAAGGGAGAGCATGATGGTGTGAGAGCATGTGTGAAAATATCTCTTACTAGCGAAGAATTGAAGTATTAAGGTGACATACTATTAATAGATGAAAAAATAATTGTGCAATGGTGAAACTCTACCATGGGACTAGGTAATGCATGCAAGTCTATGGTTTCTAGATATTTTTGTTTTATACATGAATCTAACATTGAAAACTATCTAGATTGTTGTACATTTATAGGATCAAGCGACATGTATTCATTTAGAAGCTCAAATGCAACATAATTAGCTATTTATACTAGACAAATTGCATATTTTTGCTCTTCATGTAGTGGGATGAATGTGAATCAAAAGAGTGGGTTCAAAAATGGTCTTGTAGACCTTTGCAAACCCTAGATACATATCAACTTCCCAGAGAACTACAGATGAAACCATTTGAAGCATCAATGGATTTTGACCATGTATCATACCTAGTTGATCTAGGTAATTTCTCTAGATTTCATAGGTTAAATCAATTTTAAACTCAATTTAGTTCTTTAAATGTTGATTTTGGTATTAACTAATCCTTCTATTAAATACAGGTCATGTATACAAAGTAATTGTAGATGAGAACAATGAATAAGGAACATATTACTTTTTGTGTCATTGTATTGAGGCCAAAAAGAAATTGACAACTAGAGTCACTGATGGAGAGGGTATTCAGTACCCAATAGGATTCGTTGTTGTCACATGGACATGGATTAGAAGTTAGAATTGTTGTGTCTAGTTGTATTCATACCTATTAAAATCTTTTTATTACACTTTGCATTGATTTGGTTATTAAAATCTATAAAATGCATGTATTCTATCAAGAATTTGAATGCCTGGTTGTTTAAGGACTTTGAGACACATAGACATATTCTTCATTACTCTAACCTTATTGCTGCAACAAATATTCAATTGATTAAGTATTGTGGAAGACCTCTTAACAAGAATTTTTGGAAAGTTCATGAATCTAACAACGAGGCAATACTTGACACAATAAGGGTTAGAGCTGATCCAGAAGGTTCTCTTGATTAATTTTGGGCAATCTAGAAGAATGATTCTACAATATGGTAGAATGATTTTGACTATTTTGTTTATATCTTCGAAGTTCTCTATGTACATATTTAGATGCCAAATTTTGTACTTCAAAATGACAATGAGATGCAATGTGCATAAATAGATGCCAAATTTTGTATTAAAAAAGGGCTACCATGTGTATATTAGATGCTCACTTTTATGTAAACAAAGGGCAATGAGCTGTCCTGTGCATATTAGATGCCAAATTTTGTATATAAAAGGTGCAATGAGCTTCCATGTGCATATTAGATGCCAATTTTATGTAAAAAAGGGCAATGATCTGTTATGTGCATGTTAGATGCCAAATTTTGTATATAAAAGGTGCAATGGGCCTGATTTGCAAATATATTATTGAAATACATGTATTCAATCCTCTCAATCCCTACCTTAGAAGAATCTGACATTTACTTTTGAAATTTATCTTTTATTTTGTACGTTCAACAATAAATAAGCGTGAAATCTAGTTAAAAATTTCTTATTTAAATATTAATTACCATTAAGAACATGCTCAAACATGTCTTTAAAAAAACTATTCTTTAAACGTTGTAACATGGATGTGATTGCAAAAGCTCAATTCATTTGAAGTAATAGAATGTATTAAGTTGATAAGATGAAAAATGTCATTATTGGAATTGATTTAATGGCTATATTTTTATGTAGACTATTGGTACAAGAGCACCCAATGAATCATGGAGGTCCAACAAGCCAATGTCTACTTCAAGGTTTCCCAACCCAGTTCAAAGAATGGAAAGATATATCATGTTTCATATCTTTCAAACCATTCAATGTGGGATCGAATCATCTGCTCCATTATCTCCACTTTTCCAGGTAAATTCTAGTGACAACCCCATTTCGCCCATGCAATCCCTCGAACATTCGCGAGCACATCGAATCAGAGTGTCCCTAAGGGTTACTAAGAAACATTGGAAAGTGATCTTTCTTGGGGTATATCTTGGAGATCATGTGAGGTATCAACAAATTTTTAGGTGCTACAAGACCATGTTATGGAGGCCTACAATTACTTATCTCAGTTTTGGGAGATTCCCCTTCATTTTAATTTGGCATCCCTATTTCGGTTTATGTCAAAAGATGTAATGTTTCTCAATTGAAATGAGCAACATTGGCTATCTTGAAATCTATTCATTGTGAGATCAAATCATCTTCTCCATTAGCTCTATTTGGCCGGGTAAATGCTAGTGAAAAACCCATTTTTTCCACGAAGTTCCTTGAATGTTCATGGGCACATCGGACTAGAGTGTCCCTAAGGGTCACTAAGAAACATTGGGAAACAATCTTTCTTGGGACATATCTCAGAGCTCATGTGAGGTATCAATGAATCATTAGGTTTTAAAGGACCATATTATGGATGCCTACAATTATTCATCTCAATTTTGGGAGATTCCCCTTCATTTTAATTTGGCATCCTTATCTTGGTTTATGTCAAAAGATGTAATGATGCTCAATTAAAATGAGCAACATTGGATATCTTTCATTCCATTTTTCATGAGATTGAATAATCTAATCCATTAGCTCTAGCTAGCTGGGTAAATGCTGGTGAAAACCCCATTTCACCCATTGAGTCCCTTGAACATTCGCGAGCATACCAGACCAGAGTGTCTCTAAGGGTCACTAATCAACATTGGGCAATAATATTTCTTGGGGAATATCTCAAAGCTCGTGCGAGGTATTGAAAAATCATCAAGTGCTATAGGACCATGTTATAGAGGCCTATAATTACTCATTTTAGTTTTGGGAGATTCCCCTTCATTTTAGTTTGGCATCCCTATCTCAATTTATGTCAAAAAATGCAATGTTGCTCAATTGAAATGAGAAACATTGGCTATGTTTCAATTCGTTCAGTGTGAGATCGAATCATCTTCTCCATTAGCTCTAGTTGGATGGGTAAACATTAGTTACAACCTTGTCTCACCCATGGAGTACCTCAAACATTCACGAGCACTCTAGACCAGAGTGTCCCTAAGGGTCACTAAACAACATTGGGCAACAATATTTCTTGGGGCATATATCAGAGTTTGTGCGAGGTATCAATGAATCGTCAGGTGCTACACAAATGTGTTATGGAGGCCTACAATTAACCATCTCATTTTTGGGAGATTTCCCTTCCTTTTAATTTGGCATCCCTATCTCGATTTATGTCAAAAGATGCAATGTTCCTTAATTGAAATGAGAAACATTGGATATCTTTCAATCCATTCTCCGTGAGATTGAATCATCTACTCCATTAGCTCTATTTGGTCAATTAAATTCTAGCGACAACCCAATCTCACCCATGGAGTCTCTCAAACATTCACGAGCACACCAGACTAGAGTGTTCCTAAGGGTCACTAAGCAACATTGGGAAATGATCTTTCTTGGGGCATATCTCAGAGCTCGTGTGAGGTATCAAAAAATAGTTAGGTGCTAAAAGACTATGTTATGGAGGCCTACAATTACCCATCTTAGTTTTGGGATATTCCCTTTCATTTTAATTTGGCATCCCTATCTTGGTTTATGTCAAAAGTTGTAATGTTGCTCAATTGAAATGAGCAATAATGGGTATCTTTCAATCCGTTCGTCGTGGGATCTAATCATTTTCTCTATTAGCTTCATTTGTCTGGGTAAACTCTAGTGACAACCTTGTCTCTCCCATAGAGTCCCTTGAATGTTCACGAGCACACTGAACCAAAGTGTCCCTAAGGGTCACTAAGCAACATTGGGAAACCATATTCTTTCTTGGGACATATCTTGGAGCTCGTATGAGGTATCGATGAATCATCAGGTACTATAGGACCATGTTATGGAGGCCTACAATTAACAATCTTAGTTTTGGAAGAATTCCCCTTCATTTTAATTTGGCATCCCTATCTCTGTTTATGTCAAAAGATGTAATGTTGCTCAATTAAAATGAGCAACATTGGCTATATTTTAATCCATTCACCGTGATATTGAATCATTTGCTCCATTATCTTTGGTTGGCTAGGTAAATGCTAGTGACAACTCCATCTCACCCATGGAGTCCCTCGAACGTTTGTGAGCACACTAGATCAGAGTTTCCCTAAGGGTCACTAAGCAACATTGGGCATCGATATTTCTTGGGGCATATCTCAAAGATCATGTGAGGTATCAATGAATCTTCAGGTGATACATGACCATGTTATGGAGGCCTATAATTACCCATCTCAGTTTTGAGAGATTCCCCTTTGTTTTAATTTGGCATCCCTACCTCAATTCACGTCAAAAGTTACAATGTTGCTCAATTGAAATGAGAAACATTGGGTAGCTTTCAATCTGTTCATCGTGTAATTGAATCATCTGCTCCATTAGTTCCATTGGTCGGGTAAATACTAGTGACAACCTCATCTCGCACATGGAGTCCCTTGAACGTTCGCAAGTACACCAGACTAAATGTCCCTAAGGGTCACTAAGCAACATTGGTAAAATTAGGTATTTCACACTTTTCACCAACTTGTTCCAAAATACAATGCATAAGAAATATAAACCACATAAACCACCCATTAATATACATCTTCCTATGACCCTTATTTGGTCAATTAGGGAAATTTGACACAATATATAAAATCATTACATATTTTGGCTTTTCATGGGCCTTATTACATCAAATTAAGTGACATATGACTTTGATTACATTATCCATGCCACAATGACTTTGATAAACATGTTTCAATTCTATTATATTAAATAATGAATGTAAACATGCTTGATTAATTGCAAAAAAATTAGTTTTGAAGTACAATGATATGCACACAATGAACAAATTGGATCAAATATCAAGTTTCATATATATCAAAATGAAAAATAATCTTATACATATAAAAAAATGGCATAGATGCCAAATCAATAATAGTTACAAAAATGTGGCATGTGCTATGTCAAGGTCAATATATACAATACAAATGTCAAATATATACAAAAATTGGTCATTCAATGACCACAACTAGATCTATATATCTCTATCAATATCTATGACTGTGATGGATCATCAAAATTGAGCCTCTTTGAAGAAGTACATGGTTCACTGGGTGTCTACACAAGAACAATTCAAATACTAAATCAAATATCTTATCTCCAAATACTATCAAAATAACTAAATACTAGACGTTAATTGGTTGGAAATTGAATTGTTGATTACCTCATCTCTTTCTTCTGCACTTGGGCTATGTAGTAATTCTGATGGGCTCCTTCATGGGCGAGGAATCCTAACAAAATGGAATGGTAAAGAATCTATAGGAAGTCACGAAGGGACCTGTAATAGCTAAAATATAATTAACACAAGTTAATAACCCAAAGTTGATGACAAACACTACAATAGTAAAAATGCATGCACTCATATCTAAATCCATATGTTTCACACACACACATACACACACACATTAAAAAAAAAAATGCATACCCAAGCCTTAGATAGATCTCCTATACTCTTAGGAGGGATCATCGCCGATGAGGCCACTATGACCATTTCCTATATGAAAATAATAACATATATCATAATCATAGAGGAAGGATTTCTAAGATTTTTTTAACAAATAAGAATGCAATAGAAAGTGAATATACAAATGTCACCTCTTCCTGCTTCTAAACATCAACAACATCCACTGCATTCATTAATTTTGTAGAACCCAATTATTTCTATATATAGAACAAATAAGACATGTGCATTGATCACTATAGATGTACATGTTTAATCATAATACATTTCAACAAATAAACTTAAATTGTACTAAATTACCTTTTGTACTTTTGGTGTCCTCAAAGATTTCTTTTTTTGTCTTGGTGTCTTAGAGCCAGGTGGGGTAACCTAGCAGAAACAAAATTAACATAATAGAAATGAATATGATAACACATGGGTTCAATTAAAATTATAAACAAGAGGTGTGAAAAATATGATACCACAAAGCTCTCTAGGCCAAAGTCAATCATAGAAAGCGTCACATCATCAACTTTGGACATCTGAACCCCTGACAAACCTTATAAAACATCATATATATATATATATATATATATATATATATATATATATATATATATATATATATATATATATATATATATATATATATATATATTAAGAAAATATATCTTGACACCAAGAAATTATTCTATTTTTATGAATATTTAAAAAATATACCTCAGGCGTCAAAGCTACCCGTGCACGTCTAGTCGATCAAGCACTTTTTGGTGTGCTCATAGTATCGCCTTCTGCACCCTACAATGCATATTATTCATATATCAATTTATTTTTTTCTCTAAATAAAAATTTATTTACTTTCATAAGATTTAGGTGATTAAAATTAATAACATGTCAAAACACAAATAAATATACATGCATCTAGCTCATAGAAAACACCATCATCAGTAGGTTGTTTGTGAGGGCCACATCCTTAGTAGTGAATTCCTGGCATCTACTCCCACAATGTGTACATGAATAGGATGCTGAACCATCCTCATTCACATCGATATCTACTCTAACACATATACCCTGACAACTGGGGCACATATGCTCAATGGGTTGGGCTGAGCCAAATAGAGCATCTGATGATGATGAAGGTGGTGAAGATGTTGATCCATCCTTTGCATTTACTAATTGTGTGCCATGCTCAATAATTAAATCAATCAATGATGTAGCCACCTGAAGGGTTCGTAAATACATAGACTCCTTCACTACTACTAGGACCACAATATGAACTATGGGTTTTTTTAGCTAGATGGCTCCTATGTTACAGATCTACCACCCTATGGGCCCCAACTCTATCTTGAGGAGAGCCTCTCCCTCTACCCTGGAACTATCTGATGTCAAAGTAATTAAGATTCTCTTTGAGGATAAACTCACAATATATCTTTCTCAAAAAATATAAAGGCACCTCCCAATTATTACAGGGTGCTTAGTCAAGGACTATATACCACCTATCCCAAAATGCAACTCTCATCCTATTATGAACACACCAATTTATGTGAAACCGATTCATAATTACTTCTAAGGAGTTATTACTAATAGGATCAGTGAAAAGAGCACATATGTCTTCTTTAAGTATCCTCTTTTATTTGGCTTGATCATATGACAACCCATCGGCATAAAATACATGACATCTATCCCTCTATGAACCCCATGTTGTAACCTCCTTAGACACCTCATTCACACTATTGGCCATTCTTTCTAAGGAAGTGGTGAGGGATGAGTGGTGCTCAAAACTAGAGGACCTCAACCTATTAAACAATATGGATATTTGGGCACTATTTTGTTAAAGGTGATTGATAAGGTCCTCTTGTGCGGCATCAACACGACCTATTGGAGGATGCAAAAGGTTTGGATTTGGGTTTCACCATGGTTTTGGGTTTGGTGGTAGATTTGGGTTTTGTTGAGGGTTTTCTTATTGTGGGGCTACATTTTGAGGGTTCACTTGTTGCTCATTTCCAACATTATCAATATTTTCATGTGTTCAAAGAGGTCTTTGATGTCTCTTTTGTGATCGGGGATTTTTTTTTCTGAATCTAACATCAGAATAATTAAAAAAAATTAAATCAATTCAACAAACACTAAATTGAAATTGAAACAAAAACAATTTAAAACAAAATTCTTACCTATTCGACGATATGACATGTGATAGGAAAATTGCATACAACAATATGAAATTTCCACATAACCCATTATAGATCTAAAACAAATAAACACTTAAAATCCACATGCAAGAGAATAGACAACATACCCACAAAAATGTGGGACAAGATATATCCTGAGAAACCCTCATGAGGGAAAAAAACCCAGCCTCCAAAAGCATCCATCACCATGTATTATTTAGAAAAATGCCATTGAAATACAACCATAGAAGCTTTCAAATCCCTAGCCACAAACAAGAAATCCATGTGAACAAGCATGAATCCACACATCCCATGCCATGCTTCCAACCTTCACAAATGCTACCTTTTGGCTAACATGTATCCACGTGTCTTACCTCAACAACTACCCTTGTGGTTGCTTTTATAGAAACAAGCTCCCACAAAACCACCAAGTGGTATTACATAAACTATGTGCTACCAAACCCTATTGACCCACATTTAATATTGGGTACTTTTATTTACTTTATTTCTCCAATATTAAATAATTATATCAAATGATATCACAATGTTACAATACAACTCACAAAGAATATTCCATGAGAATTCCTACATGTTGCATGTCCATCTAGGTGCAACATTTACATAATAAAAGACATAATACAATAATAAATATTATTATGCAAGGTGTACACCACTATTTGCTCAACACAAGGGTAAGCTGAAGGTTGACAAGTTTAATGGGCAGAACTTTCAGTTATGGAAAATGAAAATGGAGGACTATCTCTATCAGAAGGATCTATGGAAGCCATTGGAAGGAAAATCCAAGAAACCATCAACAATGACTGATGAGGAATGGGATATTCTTGATAGAAATGCTCTTGGTAGTATCTGATTATGCCTGGCACAATCGGTGGCATTCAATATTACACAAGCAAAGATGACTAAAGATTTGATGGAAACCCTAGTGAAGTTGTATGAAAATCCATCCACTTCTAACAATGTATTTCTCATGAAGCATTTGTTTAATATGAAGATGAAAGAAGGTGGATCTGTTACTAATAATCTGAATGAGTTTTTTACAGTTACCAATCAATTATCTTCTGTAAATGTTATTTTTGATGAAGAAATTAGGGCTCTTTTGATTTTGTGTTCTTTGCCTAAAAGCTGGAATGGATTGGTAATGGCTGTTAGTAACTCTATTTCTATTTCTAATACCCTAAAATTTGATGATGTTATCGGTGTGATTCTGAGTGAGGAAACTCGTAGGAAAAGCTCAGGTGGATCTATATCTGGAAGTGTCTTGAATGCACAAAGCAGAGGCATAACGAATGAGAGAGGAAACAATTATGGAAATCATGGGAAATCAAGAGGAAAATCAAAGGAAAAGAGGTCTGAATCCAAAGGACCAAATGATTGCTAGTACTGTGGAAAATTAGGTCATAAGAAGAAATATTACTGGTCTTAGAAGAATAAAGAAGGAGATAAACAGGAAGGTAACAAGGAGGAAAATGTGGTAAGTAATAAATTTGAAGAGGATGCTTTTCTTCTTTCTTTAGAAAGTGTTGATGATTCATGGGTTTTAGATTCAGGGGCTTCATTTCATGCTACACCCCATAGAGGTTATTTTCTTGATTATGTCCAAGGGGATTTTGGGCTAACTAGTTTATTTGGGAGATAATGAACCTTGTTAGATTGTTGGAAAGGGAAAAATTAAGATTAAGTTGTTGAATAGGAATCATTGGCTACTATAAGAGGTAAGACATGTTCCAAGGCTGAGTAGGAATTTAATTTCAGCAGGGCAACTAGGTGATGAGGGTTGCACCATTACTTTTAATGATATAAATTGGAAGGTTTCAAAAGGTTCATCTCCCACTTATTGTATACATTTCATAAGGGTCAATATGTAGCCACATAAATGAACAAGGGAACAATCCATCCTAGCATTTACACCATCATGAACCAAAGTACACCATGTGCTCCATCCAAGTACCTGCAATAGAATCAAAGTATCCACCATCTCATACATGAATGATCCCACCTCCTATTATTCCAAAGACACATGACATACATAGAAGCCATCCATAGAGAAATCCACCCAACATGTCACATAAGAAACATAAATCATGTACCAACTACTATTCCAAGCACAAACACTCAGTCCAAAGGTAATAACATGTATCCACAACTGTCAAAACCATAGCTGAAATAGCACCACAACAAGTGCTAACCCATCCAACTATCCATACCTCTAAGGTATACCAAGTGAATTCCAAATCAATATATCCAACCTGTAACCTGCAACCACAAGCCTCAAGAGAAATACATGCCACATACACACCAAGAAGCCCCCACTACAAAGGTAATGTCAAATCTGAAAATAAATCCACTCACAACATCTCATAGAAGTGAATCCATGTAGTATCAAGGATATCCACAATAATATGCAACATATAAACCAATATCCTACAAGAATAACTCTCACAATAAGTCTCCAACACTCTCCCAAGTTCTCCACAACCAACAAAGCAAAGAGATAAAGGAATAGCCATGCTATCTCTCACATGACACACATGAACATAAACCAGTGATCACAAACTCCAACCAATCTCAAGCCCAATGTAAGTGAAACCAAACATCCAAGAAGATAACCAATACCAAAGAGACCATGCAAATCATAACCTGTATCATGTCCTTCTACACACACCTCTAGATGAAAACTATGCCAAGTATGATCTCCTCCATAAAACCCCAAACAAAAAGCCACAACAACACCCAAACCATACCATATAACCAATCATGGATGTAAGCCTCTCACAAGAAGATCAAACTCATAACCATTCATAATCCAAGGAACATGGCCAATAAAACCATCTCCTAAACTCAACCATGATGATATCATAATAACAACATATGCACAAGGAGATAACCAATGCCAAAAATATCTCTCAAATGAACCCTCTAGAACCAACTCACACCATAGATCAAGATCCATATCCATGAAAGATAAGAAATAAGCATAAATATAATGCACCTGTGAAGAAACAAAGGGTTATACCTCTCAAGTAGTAAACCACCAAGTAGAGCAAGAGTGGGAATGGGAATGCTCATGAAAATATACAAGTCTCCAACAAAGACTAATCTAAGAAAACTCTTCTCTCAAGTCCATATCAGGTGAATGCTCCTCGGTCTTCCTACTGAAACCATCAACTATCCCATCACATACATCTCTAATTCCAAGAGAAAGTCAACATCACCTCTATCTCTAAGTATCCATAAGCACTTGTAACCAATCAATCCATGCCAAATCCAAATGAAACATAGCAATATCATGAAGTATCCAGCAAATGATCAATGTAATCAATACCAAGAAACTAAACCAAGATCAATGTCATAAATCCAACCTAGAAATCAAGATCATAAACATGAAAACCATGATCTAAACCATCTCATCCAAAGAGATACCATGCTCCATATGAACATACTATAACATGCCTAAAAAAACTCTAAATGCGTACCAAAAGTATACCATGACATAATAATCAAACCATCCTAAAATCAAGGATAACCTGTCAAATGAAAGCATAAACCACACCTTTACCAAGAACCCCATAAGTCCTCAAGATGTCACCATATCCACACACCATGAAGATAACCAACCACCTACAAGTGCACCAACAAATGTCAAAGATGCTTTTGCAACAAAAGGATCTAAGACACCCTCCAACATCTACAAGCACTAAATCCATATCACTGCCAATAACCCCACTCAACCGTGGTACCGAGTCACCCATGGCATCATGATATCTTTCTCCTACACCAAGAAGATACAAAACCAGGAACCAATCCCACATGGCCATACCATCACTGTCACAAGTTCCCACTAAGCCATGTATCCAAGCTGTATATTCAATCATGTCATGCCAAAATCCATGGCACCATGATCACATCCATGAAACAAGCATCTAACTCTCAAAATGTCCAACCTGTCAACATAAAATAGTCAACCAAAATCCTCCATCATGACTGTACTTGGTAAAAATATCTCATCCCTTCTACATGAAGACAAATTAGAAAATGATGTGACTAAGGGCATAGACAACCCAAATCCAAGCCACAAATATGAATATGCATCAATAATGAAAGATCAATAAGCAAAGACAATATCCAAGCCATAAATACAACCTGTAAGTATAGACCGCTTACAACACTGCACAACTTGTAGATCCAACACGTCATCATACATATCCAAAATAAACATTGATAACCATATCATCATGAGACCAATATGAAATATAAGCTGAGTATACAATGACATCAAATCCAAATCTCCAAAATAAACCATGTCATAAACTCACAATGTCACCATAGTCAAATAGCCCATAAACCTGTTCAGATCAATATATCAATAAATAAACCATGCCAAACCTACACCAAATTTGAACAAATGCGTAGAGCTCTCCAAGAGCTTTCTATTGACTATTCAAAGTCCAAAATCTGACTCCATATGCCCAAGTTATGCCCAAATATGTGCTTAAAATAAATAACATCTAACTTTCAGGCTCTTAAAACCTAAAAAATGTTAAAATCATAGAATCAAACCTATACCAAGTTGTAGTGCTCTGAATTAGCTTTCCAACGACTATAAGAAGTCCAAAATCTGATAGCCTGGGAGAAAGTTATGGTCGTTTTACCAAGCTAGTCTTTTTACCATTTTCATTGCAATTTTTTTTTAGTGATGAAAATTTTGACATGATTAAATTTGACGGTCGTCATGGGCTGAAACTAAAAACCTTTTACATTTTCTATCAACATGGCCAAACTAGGGCATATTTTATATCAAATTCATGGCAAGGCCAACGCGGATCCAATGGTGAGGTCTATTTCTACCTATGAGGTCAATATCTATGCAAACTCCCCTCCAAAACACTTATTTAAATGAAACAATCCAAAACCCTTTTCACCAACAATTTTCCATGCCCAAAATCTGCCAACAACCCATCATAAAAGCAAACCCAAAACCCTCAGATCTGCAATAAACAACCTACAAAACCCATATATATTTCCATTTCTAACATTCTTTCATGCATTCCCATGGATTCAACCTAGGGTTACAACACCATAACCATAGCTCTAATACCACTTATTAGGATTAACAAGACATAAATAATAGTTACATGCAAATATTACCAATATCATAAAATAATAAACCACACAGAAGAGAACACAAGACACAAATATTTAACGTGGTTCACCCAATCCCTGGGCTACGTCCACCAACAACGAGTCCAATATTATTATTATCCAATGATTACAAACCGATTACAATCTGCAATCCCTTACAACTCAATACCACTGCAAGAAGCTACTAAAAAACATTCATCATAATGAAATCCCTAACCCTAAGCAAAAGATAACAACATGCTTGCAAAATGATGAATATGGAAACAAAATCCAATATCAACAAGAACCCGTTTGGGTTTTGGTTTTCTCTTCTTCCTCTCTCTTTCAAACTCAGTTTTGGCATGAAGAAAAATAGTCAAAATGCAGGTTTTAAAAAAAAGTTTATGGTAGTCAAAATGCGTACGAGTTTTGTAAAGCATTTTTTTCTTTACAAAACATGTATGGGTTTTGAAGAACTTAAGTTTTTTTATTATTTTTGTGACTTGGCAAAGGCTTGGGTTTTCCAAGCCTAGTTTTTTCAAATTTTGAATAACCCAAGCAGGTTATGAAAAGTTTTGGTTTTCTTAGGAGGTGGCCACTTTTTTGCACACTATCTTGGTGCACTTACCCCTATAGTGAATTTTTTTTATATGAATGAGGAAAAAGAATACCACATCACCAATTTCAAAAGTACATTATGTTCTATGTTGATCCATTTGTTTTTTTATGAAATTTTGGTCCATTATCGAATTGACTTTAAGTAAATGAGAGATGTCTTCATGATTGATCAAAATTTTGTCACTTATTATAACATTAGAAGAATCTAAAACCTAAGTACACAAGGAGGGTAGGGAAATAATTTAACAATCTCATAAGGATCATTTTGGAAGCACTATAATAAATGGTATTGTACCACCACTTAGGTAGAGGTATCCACTTGTCACATTTCCCTTGTGACTCAAACATAAAATAGTATAAGTAAGTCTCAAGCTAGTTGTTATTAATCTCAACCTGATCATTAGTCTAGGACATTTTATTAGGTAATTTTGGGGTAATTTTGTGGTGGTTGATTGTGTTGGTGCTAAAAAATGCTAGATCTGATAACTAATTGTTTTCACCAACTAACGAATTCAACCACGATTATAGTTTGAATCCCTGCAATTTAGGTTAGTAAACCATGGCTGGTAGGCCCAAACCTAAAACTTCTAGAATACTTCAAACTATTCTAAATTATGAAAATTGCTTAAAAGATCAATTATCTATATTGTATAAATCTACATCAAAATGTATTTGAAATAAAAGTGTAATAATAGAAGAAGTGAATTTAATATTAATAAATTCTAAGATATAACTCAAAATAACAGTTTCCAATAAATAATGAGATCAATGCCTAATCAATACTTGGGCTATAGAGTTAGGGACATTTTTCAATTCTACGTACAATTTAGAGACAGTTTTAATATAAATTGTTTACTCATAAAACAAGACCATCATTCCAAAGGCTTCCACATGAAACATAATCTAATTTCAACATTACAGTCAGTTCAATCAAATTTAACTCTATTGCCAGAGACCAATTGAATAGGAAAAAGATCGATAAACACAATTTTCTACTAATAACTCAGACTGCAAATGACAAACCTGAGTAAATTGATGGAAGATGGCGTTCGAGAGTAGGAGCGGGAGTGAGAGACGGAGAGATCTCAAACCAGTCAAACAAGAATGATGTTTGTATGGTCACAGACGACCGTTACTGCCCCAGAGTGCCCTGTTCAACCTCTACTAACAGGATATGGGTATTTCTCCAAATCAAAGGCGTGGCTAGGGCAGGAAACAACCTCTGCCCTCACAGAGTCAGATGTTTGAACTTTTTTATCATGACTGAAGCAATGAAGTAAATGATCATGATGATCTCCACCTTCAGAGATGTCAGTTTAGGGAAATACACTTCTCCAAGGGGGAGAAGTCAATTTTCTGAGGGAGAGTGATTGTACAACCCACAAAACCTTTTTTTCTCAACCCTCGCATTCACGATCGTCGAGTGGAAGGTAAATTTACAAGACAACTAGATTTTCCTCTAAAATGCGGGGACAAATTGCTACCCTGGCAAGGAAATTTGACTTATGAAAAGGGGGAGTCGTCAAACCGGATTCCAAAACACATCCCGCATTAAAAATCGCATTTTGAAAACTATTTTGGGTGGGATGTGATAAATTCAAATTTTCCCAGAGTTTTGTCTTCTGCAGTAGATCAGAAAAATAAGGGTTTTTCCAACTTGCATCAGGATTGGAACACTAGATCTCATGGTCACAATAAGCACCATTGTGGTGATACACAACCTATTTTTGATATTTGTCACGGAACCCCACCTGGTTCTCTAGTCCACATCAATCATTCTCAGTTGAAAGCCACAGTTAATGGTCTAAGTAAGGGAAAGGGAAAAGACACTCAGCTCTCAGGTGGCACAGATGGACCGAAAACACAGTCAGCTCTTGATGGCACGATGTTAAAAGAATCAGCTCAAACTCTACCTAGGGCTCCCTTCAATCCAAATAAAACCCAACAAGTATGGAGAAAGAAGCAAGCCCGCATTGCCATTCCACAGGAACTTCCTCTGCAGTCGTCAAATCGAATGAAAATTACACTTCCAAGCCATTTGATGCAAAATTTGATTGGACTCCTTAGGTAATCTGCTTTGATAGGTAAGTTTTCATTTGATTATCTACATTACTCTGATGTAAAAGAATGGGCTTTCTCTTCCTGGTCAGGGCTAAAAGATTTATTTTATATCAATTCACAAACTCAATATTTTGTAGCTATCTTTAAGTCCAAGGTCTTTAGAGATTTGGTTCATAAGAAAAAAAGTTGGTTCTGTTGTGGGTCGGGTCTTTTCACTATGGTTTGGACTCCTAATTTCAATACACAGCCTGTTGATACTCATTTTTACCCTTTTTGGATTTCTTTCCCTTTACTTCCTCTTGAGTATTGGGATCCCCAAATTATTGAAATCCTTGCTAATAAACTGGGAATTTTTCTTAAGCATGATCTTATCCCCTATGATCGTCCACACTTGAATGTTAGAGTTTGTTTTCTCTTAGACATGCAGAAGTGTCTTCCCACACACATCTTGATTAAGTCTCAGTGGGGTTTATGGGATCAGCCCCTTAAGATTCAAGATGAGTAAATGGTACAAAAATTTCAATCACGATTAGGACATTTTAGTACTCAATGCCAGCATAAAGCTCAGGGAGTACAAGAAGTTTTCTCAGATCATTGTACAGACCCCAATTTATGTGTCAAAAAAGTTATTTTAGAAAAGAATATGGCTCCTAAGGATTCATCACATGACCATAATAGTTTGGTCATGCACAATTCCACAGGAGTTAAGTTTTCTCTGTTTCTGAAATCAGTTATGCATTTCATTCAATGGTCTTCGACTATGTCAAAGAATTGGTTTCCATGCCTGCTAGTACAAATTCCCCTACATATAATGGCCTTAAGTGTACTAAAGATTAGACCATCAACTTTACCTTCATCATTGCTCCCTATTAAAATAATGGATTTGGTTAATAGGAATCAGTATGCAGAGTGGAAAACACATCAAATTGGAGATCAAATTATTTCAACGATTGCTTCTAATATAATTTTTGGGATAGCAGAGGAAGAAGGAATTCTAGTAGGCAATCAGATATCTTATGATCTTGATGAACTATTTACAGATTTTTAGTTTTGGAACAGTCAAGTTTTCCCAAAGAAAGCTAACAGCTATACGATTGTACAACTAGAAGAAAATGCATGCCAAGTTGAAAAAATGACTCTTTTATTGGACTCTTTCACTAATAATGATCCTCTAGGAGTAGAGGATTGTATATATCAATAAGTAATAGAAAACTCAATTTCCCAGTACGAGAATACAAACTTGGGGGAAATTGAAGATATCAAGGAACAGTTCGACTCACATCTTCAGACCACTCTAAATTTATTTGATCACAGTCAATCTTTTTCAATTGCTCAAAATCCTTCTCAACGATAGCATTCTTTCAAGACACCCAAATCAAGAGGTCGACCCAAGGGTTCAAAGATGAGATCTGAGATCGCATTAGGGATATAGTCAACATTGGATGACAAGTTTGTAGTTATGAAAAGAGTGACGAGGAGAACAAAGTGTTCTCCTTGTCAGCAATGAAGATTACCTCATGCAATGTCAAAGGCATTAATGCCTCTGACAAAAGAAGTCGGATTCACCAGTCAATCAAAAATATGAAGGCTGACATTGTCATGTTACAAGAGACAAAATTATCACAAGACACATTTGAAAAAACTATTGCAAAATGGCCAAAGTGGTCTTCATTGCATTCTCCTAGCATTGGTGCTTCTGGTGGTCTTGCTATTTTATGGAATCTGCTAACAATTCAGGGACAAATTATTCATCAACACTCAAATTGGCAAGTGTTGAAGATGTCAGAATTTGATGTCTCTTTCATTCTTATAAATGTTTATGGCCCTACTTCCACTCATGATAAACTTACAGTGTGGGACAATATATCTCAGTTAATTCAAATGCAACATTCTCATCAAGTTATCTTGGGAGGTGACTTTAATGCAATCCTAAATCATGATGAGAAGGTGGGAGGCATTTTCCCTCCTCTCAAAACAATTCAGGATTTCTCACAATTTGTGGAAAATAATGATCTTATGGACATCAAACCTCTAATGGCAAGTTTACATGGACGAACAGGAGGGATGGATTTGCACAAATTGCAGTTCGGTTGGACAGATTTTTGCTTTCTCATGAATGGAAAATAGGAAACTTCCACATCTAGTCTGAAATATTGCCTTTCCCAGATTTTGATCACTTTCCAATCTCCCTAAATATTGGTCAACCAGTAATCATGAATCAAACTCAGCAAAAATATTCCTTCAAGTTTGAAAGAATGTGGCTGCGACACCCACATTTTCTTCCATTGGTCAAACAATGGTGGATCAGTGCCCCCTTCATCTCAGGTTCTAGGATGCATCAATTTGCTATGAAATTGAAACATGTTAAAGCACAGATCAATAATTGGAATCACCATGTTTTCAAAAAAGTATTCAAACATAAAGAGTTGGTCAAGTTGCAATTGGATGAAACTTATACTAACATCATACAGAAGGGGATGGATAATGATACCTATGTTAAGCAAAAATGTCTTCAACAAGAGTGGGAGGAATTGTGTAGTAAGGAGGAAGAGTATTGGTGACAAAAGTCTAGAGAAGTATGGTTACAACAAGGAGATAAAAATACAAAATATTTTCATGCATCATCCCAACAAAAACGAGCAGCTAAAACAATATTTCAAATCAAAGAGTTAGAATCAGGTAATGTTTTGTCTAATGCACAACAAATCAGAGATGAAGGTGTCAAGTTTTTTACGAACCTCTTAGCTCCAGCGGAATATCCATCTCCCCTTCCTTCTCAAGTGGATGATCTCCTTCAGTCTGTGCCAATAATGGTGTCACCCAATGAAAATACCAAACTTATGGCTCCTTTCACCTTTCAAGAACTTAGAGAGGTAGTGTTTTCATTCCCTCTAGATAAAGCTCCAGGGCCAGATGGTTTTACTGCACTCTTCTTTCAGAGTTGTTGGGAATTTATAGGTTGGGATTTACTTTCAGCTATTGAAGAATCTAGAAAAAATAGATCTATGCTCAAGGACTTCAATACTACTAATATTGCAATCATTCCTAAAATTAAGGAGCCAAAAATGTTTGCTAACTTTCGCCCAATATCTCTTTGCAATTTGACATATAAGATTATAACTAAAGCTATTTACTTACGCCTCCAACTCCTCCTTCCACACATCATTTCCCCCGAACAAGGAGGTTTCATTCTAGGTAGAGAAACAATGGAAGGAGCAATGGTAGCCCATGAGGCTCTTCATTCTATCAACATAAATCAGTCCTCCAATTTTGTCATCAAGTTAGACATGCAGAAGGCCTATGACAGAGTTTGCTGGACCTTTCTTTTTCAAGTTCTTTAGAAAATGGGTTTTTCAAAATGCTGGTGCAAATGAATTAAAGCATGCATTTCAGGGGCTTGGTTCTCAGTTATTATCAATGGATCAACATCAGGCTTCTTTTCTCCTACACAAGGTGTTAGACAAGGAGATCCACTTTCTCCAGCTCTATTCATTATCATGGCTGAAGCATTTAGCAGGAGTATTAAGTTTCATCATTTAAATGATAAATGGAAAGGAGTTAAAATTGGGGGTACTTGAATATCCATCATGCATTATTTGTTTGTAGATAACACACTACTTTTTGGAATGTCACAAGTTTTAGAGGCTAAGCAGATTAAGAAAATCCTACAATTATATTCAGATGTCTCAGGGCAGAAAATCAATTCTCAAAAGTAAAAAATCTTCTTATTCAATACTAATAGAGTCATATCAAACAAGATTGTACAGATTTTAGGCTTTTCTAAGGATTTTTTGCCATCTACTTATCTTGGCATTCCATTCTTTATGGGATCTAACAAGACAAGTTATTGGGAAAGTGTTCTTCAAAGAATCAAGAGTAAGGTTGTGTCCTAGCAAGTAAGATGGCTTTCCTTATTAGGCAGAATCCTTCTCATCAAATTAGTACTTTTAGCAATTCCAAACTACTACTTGGCTATCCTTCAAGCCCCTCCGACAGTCCTCTTACAAATTCAGAAATTAATTAGAGGTTTTCTTTGGGCGGGAAATATGACAAACGAAAAGAAAATTCCACTTATTTCTCTACATGACATGGCACATATCCCTACTCTAGGAGGCGCTGGAGTACATGATTTATCAAAGAGGAATAAAGCTTTCGATGACAAATTGGTCTGGAAAATGTACAACAAATCATAATCAATATGGTGTCAAATAATGCAACATAAATACTTAGATAATAATGATCCACACAGAATATTTTCCATGTTAAATCCCCCCAAGGGTTCTGTTATTTGGGACTTTATGATTGCCTCCAGAGACATTGTTCTTAAGTACATCTCTTGGGAACTAAACTGTGGCGATAAGATTAACTTTTGGAGAGATTCTTGGAACGGTCAACCCCCGTTAATCACACTTCCTAACATTCAAGATCTGGTGACAAATTCAATAGTAGCTTGGGGTAATCTTGTTATTCATTATATAGATGCAGTCTGCCTTTTTTCAAGAAAAGTAATTTGGAAAGATCCAAACCACCTCTTATAGATAGCCAAAACAAAGAGCTTCTTCAAAATATACTAGCACAAAGACCAGCATTTGTATCCAACCATGAGGATCGACTACTGTGGATACTAGCCAAAAATGGGAAATTTCAAATAAAGAAGGTTACAAATTACTACAAAGAGCTGCATCGGAAAAAAAGTCCATTTCAAGCCTATATGTTTTGTTGGAATAATGTGCTGTTACCAAAGGCAGGTTGTTTTGCATGGTTAGCAATTAAGCATAGGATTCTAACAAGTGATCGATTAGAAAGATTAAGCATTGCTCCTCCATTTAAGTGTGTATTATGTGATGAAGAATATGAATCAGTTGACCACCTCTTTGCAAGGTGTCAATTTGCATATCAGTGCTGGATGTTTGTTCTTTGAAAATTAAGTTATCCCACCCCATTGCAGAATAATATTTGGGATATATTTCAAGCATGACCAATCCCCTTTCCTGATGCATTCTTTGTAGGAATCTAGAAATGTACCCTAGCATTAGTAATTTGGGCAATTTGGTGGGAAAGAAATAAGAGGATATTCAGAAAAGAATTCACACCCATAGATAAGGTGATAGAGGGTATTGAAAAATTGATCTCAGAGGTTACTAATGCAAGCGTAAGTAGATGTAAAATCAATCCACCTATTACCACATGGGATGGATGTATCATTCGTGAATGGAAATCATTATTTATTCCATTAGGTACTAGGATAAAGACAAGTCAAACAAAAATTGATAGGTCATTAGTGCAATGGCAGCCTCCACAATCAGGATTTGTGAAACTAAACTTTGACGGGGCATCCAAAGGAAACCTAGGGAAATCAGGGTTAGGTGCATGCATCAGAGATTGTAACAGTTATGTGCAAGCAATTACAATGGCCCCTTTACTAGTAGGAACAAACAATATAGCAGAGGCTCAAGCTTTACTGTCAGGATTAATTCTTGTTAGGAAAGGGGATTACAAACGGGTCCAGATTGAAGGTGACTCTCAAGTAATAGTAAATGCATGTATTAAAAGACAAACATCCTCATGGCAACTTCAGTATATTATATAACAAATTTGGACCTTAATTGACCAAATTACAGAAGTGACTATATCGCATACATTTAGAGAAGGCAATAAAGTTGCGGATTGTCTATAAAATCTAGGCTGCTATGGAATCAATATCTTCACATTACAACCTGCAACAATAATTGAACAATACAAAGATCTGCATATGTTGATTACAAATGAATCAGTGGATTGTCAGCGGTAATCATAACGTAGTACCTCCAACTATATTCACTACCACTGCACAAGGAGGTGCCGATTATTTACCCAATCCAGGATGTGAAAGATTTATATCCTCAACCCTGCAACTGATGGCCTTCATTGAAAAATTTGAGGATTTACAAGATTTCACCAAGAGTGATAGTGACAAATGTTAGAATTAATTATAATGCAATTTAGCGCACATATGAGCTTAGTACAATCTCATTGCAATCAAGATTCGGTGAGTATAGTTCATTAGTAACTGCTGCCAAGAGGACATCATCCTTGTACCCCTCACACACTGGAAGTATTCATGCTTCATGTCACCAAGTGCAAATTTATGCTGGTAACATCTTATTCAATTTTGATCACATGGCCATTTGTACTTCACATCTTCCGAGCGTGTCAACTGCAATTCTATTTTATTCACCTCGACATTTGAATTCATGGCAAGAAATCTGGCTTATTTATATCCTTACAATCCTCTATTTTTGATACATGCCACAAGAAGTGCTTTCAAGATGTCGCTCCCATTAGATGTATGTGTTAAATGTGAGTCATGTTATCAGTTTCATAGATCAGTCCTCCCAAAAAATTATAGAATCTGGATTCAGCCGATAGTGGATGAGGTTGCTTTACCTGCTCATTTGGATGACCCAACTTTGGATAGTATGTTTCTTGCTCACTCTATGTCAATTCGGCAGGCGATTCGACATGTAATTGGGGAGGAGATCACTTCTCCTTCCTCAAGGCAAGTTCTATTTCCTTCAAACTTGGTGTCAATTTTCTTCTCTAATGCTATGGACTTATTACAGTCTGTCATGCTCTTGGAAATAATTGCAATGAAAGTGGTACATCTGCAATTCTAGTCTGAAAATAAGCTCAAAGTGGCAATGCAACGGTATGATTTGTGGGTAGGAAATGCTCTGGTAGGTGGTTTGTTTACAAGGTCCTAGCTATTGCAGAAACACGAGTTTATGGTCACCTTTGATGCTCTCCAAAAATCATTTGAAAAGTAGAGTCCGTGGTTGATGAAGTCCACTTTGCAGGTTATGACGAGAGCACTGGGGCACCAGCTAGAGGAAACCGTGAAGAGAAAGGGTTTCACATTGCTCGACCTCTTGGGGTTGCCAAACATGTTGGCTTCATCTTTAAATGTTCACTTGGGGCCCCCAGGGTGGAAATCTAGTCCCCAACTTGGGAGCGTTGGTGGGTTTGTGGCGTGCTTGGTTGGGGGACCCGTGGGGGTGTGTTCTGCTAATCCTTCCTCTGCTACTCATTGCTCCATTCGATCTCCTACTTCAGATAAAGCTAAGGGCACTGGCTGGGATGTGGCGCTCAGGGTTGTGTCTTCTGCTACCGAGGATGTCGGTTCAGGTGCTAGGTCGGGATGGGAGACTACTACCCTATCGCAAATGGATTTTGGTTGGGGCTACTCTCTGCGAAGCGTTAAGGCTAAGGCTTCGACTGCTGGGGATGGTCATACGTGTGAAGACATGGAGGAGTGAAATACTATTGTTGTTAGTTTTTGTTAATTTTGTTAATTTTTGGTATACTCGGTTGAAATTTGAAGTAATTTGTAATTTGGGTGAAAAGTGTGTTCCCAAACTGATTCCTGGGTATAAGTGCTAGCAAGGTATAATCATTGAAAATTTTGAAACTATGTAAATATTAGTTATATTTTGAAGTAGGGAGGAATTTTTATTGCAAGCAAGGTATTTGAATACGGGAGGAAGTATTATCTCCATTTTGTAATAAGGGTAATAGATCATCGATAAAAATTGTAAATATCGATGTTACAAATATTGTATTTTTGCGACGATGCTGGGTTTTCTTACTGGTTCTTTCCTGGTTGAGCATTTTTTTGAATCAGATTTTTAATAAAATATATTCAGTGGCTAGACCACTTTTGTCGAAAAAAAAAAAACTCAGACTGCAAATTAAAATTAAAATTATAAACTTAAGAGAATAGAACACAATGAAATATCTATTTATATATAAATCTAAAGACTAATTGAAAACAAGCAAAAACTTATAACCTTAAGCAATAAATAAAAAGGCACTTATCTTTATTAATATCATAAAATAGGTACATATGAGTTCATCGTTGCAGTAGTGAATCCAATTTCTATAGAGAGTTTTTTCTAATATAAAAAAGGTGTCCTCATCCTCAGTCCTGGTATCCATATTAATATATTTTTTAATGGATGCAAACAAGCTTCGGATGGAGGCATCGTTTCAAAACAAACCTAATCACTAACTGCAACGATAAAATTACAATATACAACTTTTAAATAATTAAATAATCATTTTTCCATTAAGGTTTATATTTTGAAAATATTTCTTCTCCCTTTTATCTTGCAAAGTATGTTGCCTTATTAAATTTGAAATATTTTTTGGTTCAAAGGTCCTGTACATAAACAAAATAATTAAGTAACCCGACCAATCAAATTTCATTCATAACTTTACATTTTCCCTAAAATAATCCCCTTTTAAAAAATAAATATTTTTAGTGAAATATTCTCAGAACATAAACACTTATTCTCTCAAAAATATTTTATAACTTAAAAAATAATCAGCTC
Organism: Chamaecyparis obtusa; assembly: GCA_027943335.1. NCBI lineage: Eukaryota > Viridiplantae > Streptophyta > Pinopsida > Cupressales > Cupressaceae > Chamaecyparis > Chamaecyparis obtusa. The sequence continues at coordinate 823,053 of BSBK01000247.1, forward strand.
CTATAATATTTTCAAACATTAATGTAGAGTAACAATATTAAAAAAAATACACTAATGAAACAAGATTTAAAAGTACATTAATCAAAATTAATCAAGATATAATTAGGGTATCTTAAGAATTTTACATTTTAAAATAAAACCCTAATCAATTGTGTATCTTCATAAATTAAATGCATAGTTAAAAAAAATATGCTTCTTTCAACAAACCTAAAAGAAAGGACATAGATCACCATAGTAAATATCTACAATATGGACATAAGGTGAAAAATATACATTTCAAAGTTAATAAGAGAAAAAAGAGGTTCAATTATATTTATTCACCCTAATGATTGATTTTCAAAATTACTATAGGGTAGAAACATTCTAAGTATATATTTTCTCCTTTACCCATATTCTCAAGTTATACAATAGAACAATTGGTTAGGGTAGGATGGGTAGTTAGGATAGAAAAGAGGGTAGGGTTGAGAGGTTGAGTGTTCAACTCCCCTTCCCCATCCTTTTGTAAAAATATTTTTATTTAAAACTATATTTTGTTTTCAAATAGGGAATATTAATTATTTGAGTATGCTTTTGAAACTTCCCCTTTTTTAATTTATTCTTAAAATAATTATTTATATTTTCAAAAGAAAATACATTTCCCTCTTTGAACAAAAATTTCTACCCTAATGATTAATTGCATTTGTTTGACAAGGGTAAACATATTTAAAATATAAAAATAAGGAGCATAGTTTCTTTTTAAAAATATTATTAGATAACCAATTATTCTAGCCATAGAGAATACTTCCTTGTCAAATTTGAGCCTGCAAATTTAGGTGTCAATAGATTGCATTTTCTTGTGAGTTCACACAATGGATAAATCTCAAATCAAACCGTGCTAACTCTATCAATTATGAAACTACCTCATGGGAAAAATTATCTTGGCTATTTAAGAGAAATAATTTCTAAACATATTAATCCTAATGAATTAGCAAGGTGGGAGATCAATTAGGTTAAGCACTTGGATGCATATGATAATTAACTTCTTTTTTGATTCAAATGAAATTTTGTATTAAATCATGTAAAATGCTCAAGGAGGCTTGGAAGACTTTTGAAAAAATGTATGGTAAAATTGATAAGATTAGGGGATATCATATTGACAATAATATCATGAATTTTGATTTAAAAGCTTTTGACCACATCCAAGACTACATCTCTAAAATTAGGCAATTAAGAACATTGCTAAGAGATTGCATTATTGAAAAAGAGGATTTATAATTGATTCTTAATGTGTTGTTCAAGCTTGGTCCTATGTATTTAATATTTGTTATAAATTGGATTTCATACGGGCATCAAATTTCTAATGGAGAAATATGTTTATCTTAAGCTTGATGCTTTTAAAATTCTCTCAATCCAAGAGAAAACAAAATTAATTCACATGGGTCTAATCAAGTATTCCAAAACACAAGCATTGGTGAAAATTGAGCCTTAGGTAAAAAAGAAAGAGGGAATCTTGATAAAATGCAAAAACATAAAAAGAACAAGCTACATAAAGAATTTAAATTCTCTCCTCTAAATTGGAGTCATTTATGAAGGAAAAAATTATACATGTGAATATTGTAAGAAATTAGAGCATGATCAAAACCAATTTTATTCAAAATAAATTGATGAGTCAAAGCATGTTCTTAAAAATAATCAACTTATTTTTTCTTCCACAATGTTAGGGGGTTAAAACTTCATCTTCTTCTTCTTCGCTAGAGGTACATAAGCATAAGGGGCAAGAACTTGTTGCAACTTTAGATTCTAAGTTAGAAAAGTGGATACTTAATTTTGGAGCCTCTCATCACATGACTTTATCATAACGTATGTTCCCTTTAGCCTGAGACTTGTTCATTACCATCCATATTGATGGCTAACAACACACATATGCATGTTTATGAAAATGATTTATTGACATGGATGACAAAAAATTTAATGATATTCTTTATGTGCCTTCATCGTCAACCAATGTTTTTATATTTTTGGCTTATTTTTATTTAGTGCAACAAGACTCATATTGTCTTACAGACATGACTTTATGGGGTGATTAATTGAAAGATGCTACATATTTTTTATGGAGTCCTACATTTTAGATTTGGGAGAAATTGGTCATTAATAAAATTCATATTCTTTTTGATGGAGATGATCCTTTAATTGTTGTAAAGGATTAGTCGAGCCCTCTTGTTCATTTGCTACATGATCATTCCTCATAGTTTGATATGAGTGCATATAATTTTGAACAACATTTGAAGGAGGTTCCTGTGCCATTAGTGGAGACATTTTTGTCTTTGAAGGAGGTATCTTTGTCTTTTAATGATGATGTTCTACATTAGTTTGTTAGAGATTTTGGATTGTCATCTTTAGTAGTATGGCCTAGAACACTTGAATAGATGGTGCTATCTTTCACCGTTCACATGGAGATAGTTGAGCAAAATTTATAGATATCAAACTTTATCTATCTTTTCTCATTTCTATTTTTAGGAATGGAGTATTTTGATTTTTTGCCTGAGCAAAGAACATTGTTTGAAAAGATTGGATCATCTTCAATATTCAATGTTTAGCATCTACCATAATTGTGATCTAGCCTCTACAATGAGAGGGGTTTCATGATCTCCCTTCTTTTACTCTCTTATGGGAGGAATTTTCCTTGCATGGGGTTTTATCCATCTCATGTTCTTCAATGAGAGTTTTTTTAAATTTTTTTTAATAAATTCTGGGGGAGGAGTCTTGTCCTAGTGGGTTTTCTCTTATTCTCCAATTGTGAAAATTTGAATTGCATTTGTACATGAGTACCTAGCATGGCCTCATACATAGGACCCATCTTGCATTGTTTGCATTTGTATACATTTTCCTAAGTTGCACTTAAGGGGGGTGTTGGTGTGTAAGGGGTACTTTTCCTAGTGTATTCACCAAATAGGTCCTAATCACACATGCTACTCAAGTTTACTTTTATTTAGATTTCAAAAATTAACTCCTTTTAATTTATTCATTTTTTCTTCTACATTTTTGTGATGTGGAGTGAAAGATCATTTGCAAACCTCTATATCCTTTTTATCAAATGGTTCCAACTTATTTTTACATAATATTTAATATAATTTTAATCTTAAAAAATTTTAAATTAACAATACAAAATAATCATATTTAAAACCAATTTATATAAAGGTCATACAATTAGTATAAACATTCCATGCCAAAGGTTCTTCTAATCACATATTTTTCTTTTGGAATATTTTGAATTACATAATATTAATATCCACCAATTTTGTATCTATTAAAACCTAAGTTGTCGGTTCAGGTTCAGGGACAGATTTGGGTTCAAGAATCTGGTTCATGGATTCGTGAATTTTTTTCCCATTATGATTCGCATGGGCTCGTGTGTGTGTGTGTGTGTGTGTATATATATATATATATATACACACACACACACACACACTAAAAATAAGAGAAATATACATAATTGTAAAACTCAATCATTTCATAGTATGAATCTATGATGCTTGATCATTGATCAATGCCAAATGTCAAAGTCTTCATAGCTAGGTCTTAGGTAGTCTTTGTTAGTGGTTGTTTTCAAGTCCCTAGGTCTGACAAATGAGGTTTGAGTGATTTTGGCCTGTTGGGAAGTCATGTCTGTCTGGGATTTGGGCAAGAGTAAGCTAAGTTTGTCATAGAGATGGGGTTGAAACCAAGTGATTTGTGATAAAACGAGTTAAAACCATTTGAGAATCCTTTTGCCAGCTTTAATTTGACCTTAGAAAGTCATGATGGATTGTGGGAGGTAACCCTGTCGAAGGCTTTCTGAATCTTGAAATTTGGCTAAGTCTAGAATTTTTTGAAAACCCCCAAAATCTAGATCTGCATCTTAACTCCTATGAACCTGGAACCTATCTCAAACATCCTGATATTATTTATACAAATATAACTTAAAGTATAAGAAATTAAATAAATCTAACTTACACTTAAATGTTATATTTATATAAATCCTCCCACCCCTCAACTGGAAAATTGGAAACTCACATTAGAAGAACCCAGTGCGGTTTAAGTGGTTTGGACCCACTTTATGCCTTCATAGGCTGGGGATTCATGTGGATCCACGCGGGATCTTCGAGGGTCCATGCTAGATCCCCCTGGGTCTGCGCTAGATCCAGGAAGGGTCTGTGTTTGGACCTGTGGGTCTGTCTGGATCCGTGGGCCTGTGGATCTGGACAGACCCACAGGTCCAAACATGGACCTTGCCCAGATCCGGTGCGGACCGCAAATCTAGACTGACCCACAGGTCCAAACATGGACCCTGCCCGGATTCGGCGCAGATCGGTCTGCGAATCCAGACTTGCACCAGACCCAGACCCGATTCGTGGATCTAGAGTTTGAATCTGGTAACATAGATTAAAACATATTAATATTAAAAAAACATATAAATTTAAATTTTACAAAAATCGTGGGTGGCTGCAAGAAGTTGAGTCCCACTTTTGGGCAAAAAATGGAAGTGTTTTCCCTTTTTTTCAAATTTCTTGTCAATTCATGTCTAAATTTGAGACACTTAGAGATTGAATCTCAAAACAATTTAGTAATAGAAAATGTAGTTCTCAGAGTCTACTTTTCAAATATGTAATTTATTTAAATACCCACATGGTATAAATTGCTTTTTAGTAGGAATGTTTAAAAACCATGTTTTCAAAATGCCTGTTTCAGGACCATACCATAGCCATGTATGGACACCATATTTTGACGTAAATAAATGAATTTTTGTAAATCCTTCTAGAGAAATATACTTAAGACACCAAATATTGGTCAACATATTTTTCCTTATTTTTTTATTGAATATATATATTTTTTATTAATTTTTAATTGACTATAAAATACATTTTCAAAACCTCTGGTGTACGAACACCATAATTTGATGAGAATTTCATATTTTTTCAAAATTCTTTTTTTATCTTCAAAAGAATTGTATCTAGATTGGTCTCATATAATTTATTTTCCAAGAAACCTAAAAACAAAAAAGTTATTAACGTTTTAGTGAACCTCACTATTTTATGTTTAAGTACCACTTTTAACTAATAAATAATGCAAAAATAGTAAAAATAATCACATCACTATGAAATTTACATTTTTGAAATCAGGAGAGTGAGAACTCTAATGGGTTTTTTTTTTCATAAAATGATACGATCGGGAAGGCCCTCAAAAAATTATGGCAAGGCAGAAATATGGCATTCCAGTGCCTTAACCAAATTTTTGGAGGTCAAGGCATAGGCTTGGTTCTACCAAGCCTAAAACAAACTAAATTTGAAATGAAATTCGAGGTGGATGTGTGCTTCCCACTCATGTCTTAAGAATCGGGTGCTCATTTTTTTAAAAAAAATTCAGTGTTAAAATGCATTTTTAAATCTAAAAATAAAAAAAATAGAAACGGGCACCCGTTTTTTGAATTAAAAAACGGGCACCCATTTTTTGAATTTAGGATCGAGTGCTCGAACATAAAATGGGCGCCCGTTTCGAGCGACATCTCTCATTTCTAAAAGACTTCCGCGGAATTGTCCCCCAACTCCAAACTCTTACCCTCTAAAATCCCATTTAAAATATTTAAAAGAATGATTAATTATATGAAATAAATATGATAAATTGTATTAAATCAATTTCACACCTATAATTGTAAAACAAAAGTACTAATTTGACCTCTTATAAATAAATTCTAAAAAATTAAAGATTAAAAATTTTGAAGTGTCTTTTTACATTCAATATTTTTCCCTACACACAACTACTTAAAAATGTTTATATATTTAATGTCATTACATTTAAAAACAATAATTATTTTACAATATAAATGTTAAATAAGTTTGTAAAGTTGGTCTAGTTATTATTTTTTAGATTTATAATTTTATTTAAAAATATTAGAAATATTTTTTTAAAGAAATAAAATTTAATTATATATATTAAGCATTTTAAGAAAATATTATGCTAAAATGATTAATTTCTCATTTTCCATTTAAATTGTGTGTGATACTTTTTCTCATCATTGTTTCACATCATACTACATGATCTATCATCACTATGAAAGAAATGGTGAAGATTTGGAAATTATGTGAATCTTAAAATGATTAATATTCCATTATAATAAAAGAGATATTAGAAGGGGTTTCACCACTTAATATGTTGGTTAAGTGGTGGTGGTGTTGTTGTCACCTATCACATAAAAAATTTACCGGAAACTTAATTTTTTTTTTTTAATGTTGAAAAGTTATGTTACAAAAAATGTTGAAAAGTTATATTACAAAATATACAAAGTTTTTGAAATAAATGTTTTATTATCTATTTCTAATTTACTACATTTTATATTTTTTTGTGTATTGAAAAGTCATATATCTTCTTAAAAATATTATATAATGAATTTATAAAAATATTAAATAATTTTTTTTTATAAAATACCAATTACCCCAAATCTTAATAAATTTTAGTAACACATTACCAAAATCATGTTAGAATCATTACCTTATAAAATAAAATACTTTAATACAAATTTCTTTATTGTAACATTCTCAATAGCTCCAAAACCCATTGAATCAGTATCAAACACCAAACTGCAATGGTCTTAAACCATTTATAACAGAATAACAGCGAGAAAATCTAAAAACTAAACAAATACAAAAGATAGTCCAAATATCCCTGAGCACTTCAAGAAAGCCGTTTGAAAAGAGAAAATCCCAAGAACCAGAGATATCTAAGAGCAACTGAGCCCATTATTTTTATTACTTTCATGATGATTACATAGAATTTTCAATCAAACGCAAAGTAATCATAGAGGAACCTTTATATAAAACAGGGTGAATTGTTTTTAGTTAAATAAACCTGTGAAACATTTATTTCTTTAGAACTATTAGCTTAAGTGATATACCCATATATTTTAACTTCCTAAATTTTCTTGAGTTTCAATAGTTACTAGTATGCATATATATATATATATATATCTGCTAGAACATAAACATAGCCTTAATATAAGTTACAATGTTTTAGGCCACTTCTGGTGGTTCTCAGCATTGTAGAGCTTTTACAGTTATGGGCAGCTTATTCTTAAAACTCACAGCAGGAAAATTAATTATCTCATCATCATGGTGGATCCATCTGCACACAAAAGAATAAGAATAAATCTTATCAGTACAATTTTGAATACTAATATCATAATAATTATCAAATAATTTTGAAACGTATGCATTTAAAAATGGATTGTGGAAATCTGATAATGTTAATTATCTCATTTTAAAAAAAATATATAGTCAAAAATACTAAAGAATGGGTTTGATTTGTACGTGAACTGGGTTACTAAATAGTGAAGAAAAATGGCCACTTCAAGTTTGGCCAATTCTTGACCTGCACATATTCGAGGGCCTCCTCCAAAAGGTGTATAGTACATGCTTGGTATCTTTTTCTGCCAGAGACATAGTCAATTTCAGTATGGAATTAATAGAGGAAGTTTATTGAGTAATCTAAATTTAAAGACATGGATTAGATTAGTTAATTTGAGTATGGAAATCTAATATTGATTTTTGTAAATTGATGAGTATGAGGAATTAACATACTTCCCAACGCCAAGGATTGAATGTGAGAGGGTCTGGATAAATTGATTCATCAAGATGCACATTTCTAAAGTAGGGAAATGCAAGCCACCCTTTGGGGAAAAAATATCCTGTCAAAACCATTGTCATAAACACTTGAGAATTCTTTAAGTTTGTATTTGTCCAGATGAATAAACAATTATGTGTGTATAGTTACTCACCTTTAAACTCCACTTCCTTTACAACCTTTCTATTCACACCAGAGGCAGGATTTACAAGGCGTAATGTCTCGTTAATAACCTGTGCACAATATCCAATATACACTTGTTAATCTTGCATCAACAACATTATATATGTTTGACTGATCCTTTCTTGGTTCCTTTGTTTTCTGTCTGTTGTTTCTTAATGTTTTGTTTTGAGTTTTTTTAAAAGAGTTTAACTGAATATCTTTTGTAATCAATTGTAAAGAGTTTCGGGAATCTTTCAAAGTTTGTTTTTCTCATAATCAAAAACATTATATATATTTGAATGCATATAGAAATGTGTTTATATATAATAAAACTCATGAGAGTATACATGTGAGAAATTAACATTTTTTAAAGAATTCTTCTTCTTTTTATATGAAGGTTGAGGTTAATATCTAATGTAAATAAATATGTTTATTCAAGATTTTTATTTCATAAATGAAAGAAGTTGAATCTTAATGATCTCTATCTAATGTTCTTTAATTTCTTAAGACATCATAAATTGACTTATTATTTTTTATACTTTTTATATTATAGACTTAAAATTATAAAGAGTTTGGAAAAGGATATGTAAACGATTTTTAAAATTTTTTTAAAAAATTTGATTTCAAACTTCTCATTTTGATTTTTGTGATGTATGGTAGAATGTCATTCACAAGCCTCTCTAGTATTTCTTTTAAGTACTTCCAACCGATTTTTACATTATCTTAATTCTTAAAAAGTGAAATTATGAATATGAAATCATCACATCTAAAACCAAATGTACCTGGTGAGTGAAGGTCATATGATTGGTGTAATCACTCCATGTCAAAGGTTCTCCTTGCCCTTTCATTCTTCTAATCACACAATGTTCTTCCTACATTTTTAATAACATAATATTAATATTCACTCATACACTAACTATTTAAACATAATAACTTCAAAATAAAAGTACATATAACATATAAGTTAAATTTATCAAAATTTAATTTAAAATTTGTCAAAACATTCTTAATTCTTTGATATAAATAAGATTAAATCATATTAAATCAATTTTCTATTAATAATTATAAAAGAAAAATACTCAATAAGACATAACATATTGTAAAAATAATTTAAAAAATAAAAGATAAATTTTTTAAAGTGTTCTTTTATATTTAGTCTTTTTCTCTATTCACAAATACTAAAACACATCTTTATACTTAATTTCTTTACATTCAAATAAAACTAATTGCATTACAATATAAATATTAAATAAATCATACTAATTTTATCTGTAAAATTTATATAATTATCATTATTTTATGAGTTTATTTTATTTTAAGACATTAAAAATATTTTTTAAAAAAAATTAAAAATTATTTTAATATCATAAATATCACTCAAAAAGTATTCTTCTAAAATGTCTAAAAGAGTAAAAAAAGATTTTAAAGTTATAAATGCTATGTCATCTATTTCAAATCCAGTGCATTTATGCTTTTTGTACATTGAAAATTCATATCTTATTATAAGATAATTTAGTTGAAAATCTTAAATAAGAGAAGAAAAGTTGGGAGGATATTAATTACCCTTAACTGTTCCAAAGCTTTTGGGCATTCATATATATATTTGACAGCACACATCATGGCCATGGGAGAAGTTTCCTCTCCTGCTCCAAACAAATTCATTATATTGTTGTAGATGATGGAGTCTGGAATCTTTTCTCCAGTTTGATCACTATCAGCCAACATGGCATCAAGAATATCTTTCTGTTCGGAGTGTGGTTTCCTCCTTTTTTCCTCAATGATCTTTTTCATAACTTTCACACAATTCTCCTTGCACTGCAAATCATCAAACAACTAATTATTGATCACATATTTTTCACACATTATAGGCTTGAGAATGAGACCATCTTCTTACTTTCACTGATCTATAATAGGAAGTTCCAGGGATTTTGATTGGTATGGAAATGATCCCCTCAATGAATTTTCGATACTCCATCATTAGATATGTGGTCTCTTCCCCTGGCTTAATCCCAAGAAGATATTTTGCAATGATGTTGAAGGCCATCTGAAATAAATTATGACAAATACAATACAAAATCAATTCTATATGATAAACAAATTAAGTTTTAAAGGTAATAAACCAATTCTATGTAGAAAACTTGTAGTAATTGTAATGAAAAAGCTTGAAAAACAAATAAAGTCCAAAATCCAACCGTTTTGCACTCGTCTTCAACATACACAATTCGGCCCTCCCATTTGCTTAGGGCTGTCTTGATAACATACTCAACATCGGCCATGACAATCTCCTTAAGCTTTGTAGTGTTAATGAAGCTCAAAACCACATTATGAATCCTCTTGTGGAGCTCGCCATTAGTGCTGGCAATGGCTCCTTCGCCAAACAAATCTCGCAACGACCTTGGATAGTTGCTCACAAAATATTTGCCTTCATTCTGCAGTATGAATTTGTTCACTTCTGGATCTATGGACATCACTGTGGGGTACCCCATGTGATGGGTAGTAAAAACTGGTTGTCCATACCTGTACCAACCCATTTAAATATAAATGTTCAATAGGTATTTAATGATACTATATTTAGTATGTTTTTATATAATTATGTATAATTTTATCAGCAATATTCTGGATCATACATCATGATGGATCATGATCTTATTCTTTCTTGAATTTTCTTCTTATTCTTATGATGGATCATGGGTATAATCTGAAACGTTGATGATAAAAACTTAACATATCATATTCAGAAGCATACTAACAACATCAATATTTGCTTGATAGACTTTCTTATAACTTAATATTGCTATCAGGATTAAATCGTGTAATTTTTTTAAGTCAAACTCATTGACCCATGTTTCATGAGTAGTGGTTCACAAGAATCCATCTCTCATGAGAATGAGTGGAACACTTAGCACTCATTACATCTAGAAATACCAATTTATAACTATTTATATCTATTTAGAAATACCAATTTATATATCTATTTATAGAAATGTTCAACTTGCATTAATGATATCAGTTTCTACAATCCATAGAGATTATTGTAAATATTTTTCAGTAGACTGTTTTGGAGTTTTCCTCAACTTTTCAGATCATACACATGATCTCCTTAACTCTCTTTTATCATTATGATGGTAGATCACAGAATACAATCAGAAACATTAATAAAAAAACTCTAACACAATCTACTCAAAAATATTTACAATTCGTTCCATTTAGAAAAAAAAAGAGGTTATAATCATAGAGATAGCAGAGCTGAGAAGGGTGAATTACGTACTTGGTCTTTCTTTTTTCTGCATAAACATGGGGAGTTTTGGATCTGCCATCTCTAACAAATTGGTGTGTTTCACCAATAACGGGCAATCCAAAACTTCCAGGGGGAGCACGTTTAGGCCTGTTTAACTGGCCTGCCCACATCATGGCCAGCCATAAACATCCCAATATTCCTGCAACAATTGCACCCAAGATCTCCAGAACAACCATTAATGGTTCTTAAAATCTTGCAGAGAAGCAATGAATACGTAGATACAAAGTGTTTCCTTGCATTAAATAATGTAACTAAGCCAACTAATACAAGCTGAAAATTTTAATGACACGGAGTTTGCCACCGGATCTCACAAAAGAGCGAGGACCCACTCATTAAACACTCTCTTCACATCCCTCAAAATCACCGTGACGTTTGCTATGTATCTAAACAATATCTTTTGCTATCTGTTATCTAATTTGACTGGAATATTTATTATGACAGGAACCACAAACTTTGAAAAAAATGGCCTGTGTAGGTAGAGATGACATTTTTTTTGAGAGATATGTGTGGATGTGATTTGTTAACTAATTTAATTTTGTATGATGAATGATAAAAATTGGAATACTAATTTGGTATGAGGAATGATAAAAATGGGAATACTGTCGATGCATCAATTAATGTTGGTAGCTTCCACTACCTAACTTCAAATCAATTGCTATTTTTTTTTGAATAATCAAAATTTAGGAAAAATGGTTATGTATGTAGTGGTTATATTTAAAAAAAAAAAAAAGGTGTGTCATTTTATTTGCTCTAACAAATAAAATATTCATTCAAGATTTAATATCATATTGACATTTGATCTACTGGATTGAAAAAAATTAATATATATAATAATTAATAAAGAAAAAATAATTTTTATATTTCTTATTCTAAGTATGAATCAATAAAAACAAGCTGCAGTGCAGCATAGTTCCTTCAAATGTTGGCAAAAAAATAATATCCTACCTACTAAAAGTTAGTTTAATTATGATTATGTTAATATAATATAATAATTATTCATATATTAATAAAAAATATAATATAAAATTATTTAATAATTTTGATATATAATTAAATAATATAATATAATTTAGTTAGAATAAATATGCATATAATTTAATAATTATTCATATATTTATAATTTAACATTAATAGGAAAAATAATTTATTAGTTTATTGATAAAATAATATAATATATGAAGTAGTATAATTAAATAAGGACTATTTGAAAACCTCTAATAAAGAGAATCAATCACTAGGAATTTGGCAATCTAAAGATGATTTGCTCAAGTCAAATTGCGGTTCAAATTGAAAAAAAGAAGGGTAGGAAAATTACTTTCTTTATGAAATAAAGAATTTTCTATAAAATGAAAATAATTTGGTTCATTTCAAATTTTTACAAAGAGGACTAACTATTGCAAAATAGGACATTTGTAGAAGTGGTTTTTTGAGACAAATAAATCAGCTTCTAAGCATTAATAGGTTTTTAAAAATTAAGTGGGTTCATAGTTGGTGGGTGATTGGACCCTTTCATGACCACTAGACTAGACTAGAAGATTTAAAAAATAAATGGGATCAAAGATGCTAGTTAATGATGAATATATATCCACATCTAATTTCCTTTATTAGCCGGAATTAGCATTTGTTATTTCCCATTTTGGCGAATCCTCAGTTTGGGAGTGCAAAATGAAAATAGAATAAGAATATGTAAATGCTCATTTTCAAAATGGAAATAGAAAAGGAATATGTAAATGCTCATTTTGCCAAAAATGAGCATTTACATCTTCCATTTGAAAAGGTAGAATTGAAATTTGAATGGAGGGAAAACAAATTTTTAAATTTTTCATGTCTACACTTAATTTTTTCATTTTTTATTTGTGTGGGGAAGGATTTAATTTATTTATTTTACTGGGTGGTTTGTAACTTTTTTTTATTCGATTTTTTTTTTTTCCGAATTTTTTTGACAAATTTTTTTTAAATTTTTTTTTTTTAAAATTGATTTTTTATTTTTTCAAATTTGTTTTTTAAATTTTTTTTCAAATTTTGGTTGCAGTGACTGTAACTTGGTTGTCTACCACCAACTTTGGCTGCCTAAAACAGTCTACGATTCCATTTTAAATTCAATTCAATTAATAAAAATGAATTATTAAATTCAAAAATATTAAAACAATTCAAAAAAAAATAAAAAAATCATACTCAAATTCCAATTCCAGTTTCAAAAAGTGGAACCAAACAGTCCAAACATAATCCCAAAATAAAAAACCGGATTATCAAATCCATGATTTGACCATTTCCAGCATTTGATCAAATCCATCATTTCCTAATTCCCGCTACCAAACACAAAAGAGTCTAGATTTTAAGGATTTTTAAGAAAATGTAATAACTTTTAAGTCATTACCAAAGAGATGAGACTTATTCGCGGCATCTCCCCCATGAAAAGAGGTAATGATTTATAATTATTTCGACACCTTGATATTACAACATGTTTTATGAAATTGCAAATCCCGCCCCCCCCCACCTCGTGTTCTCACAGTGATGTTTCCAGAAGATGAGATTAAGGTGCAGAACTATAGAGTGTACCGAAAGAATGATGTACAAGGTAGTAAACATCCTGTCCCTCCACTGTAGTTATTCAATGAAGGCCAAGTGATGTGCAGAACTGCATGGTGTACTGAAAGCATGATGTACACGACAATAATCTTTGTATTTTCGTAATTGTTCTATCGGCATAACAAAGGGTTGACCCCACATCTCTACAGTAACCAAAATAAGTCCCAAAAAATAGGAGCGGATTAGTAGGGTAACATGAACAAATTTTGAAACCAAAGAACGATAATGCATACCACTCTTTTGCGGGAGATTTCCAAATGTTAAAAAGTGATGTGCAAATACACAAGGTTCCCATGCGTCCAGTGAAAGAGGAAATGAAAATTCCGTGTTCTTGCGACAATAAAACAAAGTGGGGGCAATCAGGCTGTAGATGCGTAGGGGGTTGTTACAACCAGGATATGAAATGCCTCGTAATCCCATAGGCCCCGTTTGGTTGGTGCATTTGTTAAAAGATGGATTTGAGTAAAATCCATCATATGTCAAATGATAGATTTGAAATTCTGGAAATGTTTTTTTGACCCGTTTAGTTGACCCGGAAGATGATGTGAAATCTTGGAGATGTTTTTTTTGACCCGTTTGGTTGACCCGGAAGATAATTTGTCAAATCCAAAAGATGATTTGTCAAATCCATCTTCCACGTTTGGTTCCAATTTTCAAAAATGGAATTGGAAGTGACAATATGCTAATTCCTTGTTTGGTTCAACATTTTCATAGCGGAATTGGTATTTGACAACCATCTTTTGCGTTTGGTTCTACATTTGACAATTGGAATTGAAATTTGACAACAAATTTTTTTTAATTATTTTATTTTAAGGGATTATTATTTTATTTTTCTTGCAATATTATTATTATTATTATTATTTCTTCATTGAATTTTTATGACAAATTTTTGTTATTTAAAATTGTTGTTGTCATATTGATGTTGTATTTTTCTCTTTATTTTATATGTTTTATTCCTTTGAAATTATTTATTAAATCATTTCTTCTCAATATTTTGCGATTTAAACAAATTGTTTTTCTCTTTGATAAGGAATATTAAATCATTGTTTCTCAATATTTTACGATATTATTGTTTCTAGGTTATTATTATATTTCCAATTAGACTGTTAGAAATTGTGAAATTTGTATTATTTAGTGTGAGACAAAGCAAATGGGAGACATTGTTTGATTTTATGTAAATAATTGGCTAAAGATTGTGTTTAAACTTAGTTATATATGTGTTTGTATCATTTTGAATTCATGTTTATGATCAAAAATAAAAAAACCTGATTGGTGATTAATTTGGATTGAGTTAGAATTATTTAAACAATTTCATTATGCAAGCTTTCTGTCTAATATCATTGCAACATACTGATTGGATAAGAATCATAAGAAGAGAACTAATGTGTTGGTCAAACTCAATTGGATTAGAGCTATGTAATTATGTTTGAGATTAATTATAAATAATTTTGTATCATGTTTGACATATGAAATATGAAATCACACTCAATGATGAGGAAAAGAAAATGACATGTTGTTTGATTTGGATTAGATTAAAGCTATTTAACAAAACTTACTTAATGTAAACTTAATTTCAACATAATGATTATACATGCATCTAGTTTGTACTTTGTATTAGAAGCCAACTCATTTTATAAATGTTGAAAAAACACATTGAACAATCTAAAGTTATTCTCAAATAACTTTGATTTTTACAAGTGAAATTCTTTACCCTTAGAATCACATTGGACAATCAGAAAAATTTAGATTACATTACAACTATTTAACCAACCCCAGTTAATCTAAACTTCTAAGTGACTTTTATCATGTTTAATTTCTTTGATATTATTTATACACGCATTTTTTCACAATGTTTTACGATTTGGCAGTTAAACAAACTAATTATTAAAAAATAAAAAATGTATTCTATTCGCAAATTCACAACATAATAAGAGCAAGATTGTTTTTACATTGAATTTACATTCTTCATATTATGTACATTGATTTGCTCGTTAGACAAAAAAAGATAGAAAATAATAAGCTACAACTATTGCAATTATGACCCATATAAGACGTTGTTGAAACACGATAGTTGATTGCAAAGCTCTGCATGTCTTGCACTCTTCATGTAGAGGAGGTAGATGTGCATGAGGTGCAAAGGATGTAGACGCATGGGTTGCCGCCGATGTAGATGTACCGTCATCAAACCATAGGAAGTAGTCGCATCCCCCACCGTTCTGCCCAAAAAATCATGATAGTATGTTTGTCAAGACTAATCATTTGTCTTTCAAATTAGCTATATACTAATAAAACCACTTTTTTTTAATTTATGCATGTCCAAAATCTACGGCCTGGATTGTCGTCCATGTGCGACGTTCTCATCACAGCACGCACTCCGTCACCACAATCACAAAAAGGGGCAGTTACGATAGCCATCACCACTATAACAAACATATTATGTAAGTCACAACTAAAAAGCAAAAAGGATTCATTGATATCTTATGCGTCTTAAACAAAAATTTGAGAAAAATTGAGGTTAACAATATCCATGAGCTGGTGGTGTGAATACACACCGTTCAATTTTGATGTAACTGGAGAGATCTAGATGATGTATGTGCATGTGCCCTACATTTGACGGCCAGCAGTGAATCTTGTATACTTGATGTAAATATGATACAATAACATATTGAAGTGGAATATATCAGGTAGTGACATCAGAATTTTTGTTCGTTTTACAACCACAGACAATAAATCGAAACATAGCTCATTGTATAATCAGTGAATAGTATATCCAGAACTGTACACGAAAAAATGAATTAAATCATGACATTATCAAGTTGGAAAAAGATGACCTACTATTCCAAAAAAAGTGGATGAAGCAGACTTCAAAATTCAAAATCAAAAGGAATAAGATAAAAAACAAAGTGAAGTCTAGAACCTCGATTGTGAAGAACAATGCAAAACCTATACATCGAAAACATGCAAGCTAGAATGAAGCTAACATAAAGATAGAACCAACAACTAAATAATAATCCAGATCCGCAATCAAAAAAAATGAAACCTAAGAATAACAAAGACGTGATAAATCAAATTGATCACAACAGAAATGCACTTCATCAACAATGTTCAAAATCTTGTCAGCAAGCACAAATAGTACATGATATTACAAGTGAAAAAAGAAAATAATTCATAAATATAATTCGTCAGAACCAAGAAAACACGTCAAAGCCCATCAAAAATAATTGGATTGGATAGTTCTGATGTTCATTCATTCAACAGTTGAGCAATCATCATTTGTCACTCCTTGGTGCATTCCACTTCGATATCATCAATAGGAAGTATTATAGCCAGTTTAGTCAGATTAAAAAAAAACATATTTCTAACATGATTACTTCTACATGATAAAAACTGTCATAATAACATATCTGAAAACATGCATGATAAAAACTGTCATAATAAAATATCTGAAAACATGCATGATAAAAACTGTCATAATAACATATCTGAAAACATGCATCGTAATAACATAACTGTCATAATAACATATCTAAAAACATGCATCGTAAAAACTGTCATAAAAACATATCTGAAAACATGCATCTGAATACAAAAACTAGAGGATCCGATTGATTATGTTTTGGGAAAATGGCAGCATGGCTACATGCGAGCTTAGTAGCATGAAGACTCGTACCAGTTGACACCACAATTTTTTACTTCAAATTGCTAATTTCAGAAGTAATATGAAGACTCATAGCCGTTGATGATAAGTCTTGTAGTTTCAAACATGTTATCAAAACATATACCTCTGCAGACTTGGTGAAAGTGGAAGTAAATAAAGCCAATGGATTTCTCTAGATCTATGTTATCAGAACATCATGAACATATATCAATGCTAGAACATCATGAATATCATGAACAGGAAATGATAGAAGGTCATGTGAACAAGACATGTGAAACATATCTGAAACAGTCGATGTGGACTAAACATACTGTCAACTGTTGTTATAAATGTTATAATGTTTTGAGAAACAAACCCATTACGGGTATATAAAGAGCAGAATAAAATAATAGTAATCTGACTAGAGGCGTCCATACGTCTCTTCCAGTCAGTCCATTCTCCCCTGTTCATCCATTAGCAGGAAACCTTTGGCCCTTTCACGCTCGACCACAAAAGTATCGTACGCTTTCATGAAGATAGTTCGGCTGACTCCCGATATGGATTTGAGAGCACTATACACGCTCTTCAAAATAGCATCCTCCTCAGTTTTATCAGTTTTTAGCAAGTGGGTCCTTTCAAACCCATCTCTTATTTTCATCATTGTTTCACAAATAACATCCAGTGAGGAAGACAAAGTCGCCTTCTTCCACTTTCCGTTCCTTCCTGATGATGAGGTAGGAGTTTCTTTACTGCTCGCAATGGAGTTGTTGGCATTGACGGGACTTTCGTCCACCACAGGACTACCATCATCGGGCATGTTAAAACACTCTTCATCAGCATCAAGCTGCTGAATAGAGTCATTCAGCGGGTTTCCCTCTTCAACCTCAGCGGGAGTTGTGGTGGCATTCCCATCAGCAATATCATTGCCAACAATGATGGCCAACTCGTTATAATAAAGGAAGGGCATCCTCTTGTACATTCTAGCACTCTTCATATCCTTTCTCTACACATGCGTATTACTCGATGGGTTAAGCTCATATTAATCATTTAGAATATGCATGGAATGTTGCTTCAATGAGAAGAGTGTGAACTAGAAAGAGAATCCTACCTCTAGAATAGTTTTCCACACACTATCATCAGCATCAACTGATTGAGTGCTCTTGTTCCAAGCAAAACCACTTGAGTTTTTTAGTTCCCTCATCATCCTAAAAGATGCCTTCCAGGTTTTCAATTTATTCTTAAAGTGGTCCTTAGAGAGAGTCAAATTCATTTGAGCATTGAACTGACGTTCAATGGAAGTCCAAGCTTCTTTTTTGAAGCCCCCTTCAGCCTTGCGGCCCAGCTGGACTTGCTCCAATAGCAAGTCTATCAACTTTCTTTCCATTTCCTTGGTCCACGTTTGCTTCTTTGGAGTAGAAGCGGGTATTTGGCTAGGCTGTACCGATTCCTCCATGCTTCGCATGAGATCAATATACGAGGCCATACTATGGATATAAACAAGATGGATAAAATGAAAAGTATCAGCATATCATGTGTAAAATGCCTTAGGCTCATATGAATATAAATGGCTGCAATAGCATAAATAGCCCCATATGAATATAAATAACTGGAAATACAATTTGGAAATAAATATAGATAGCTGTAACAACAATTTTCATATAACAATGAGGCATTTTATATTGATATGCGGTCCATCTGATGTTGGAGCCTCATATGAATATGAAATGCTAGAACATCACATGAACAAGAAATGTGAAACATATTTGAACAACATCTCATATTCATATGATGTAACGCCACGTGAGTATGAAATGTGGAACAAAATATGAACACCAATTCATGTTCATATGACATTGATAGTCTCTGCCTGAGATAGGCTTTTAGGTTAAACCAAGCATAAAACTTCCACGGAGAAGTACAACAAATGGAAACTCACAAAGAAGGTCGAAGGGAATCGCTAAGCACTTAAAGGTGCACATTAACATCAAAAAACATCCCACAATTTTGGAATGAATCTAGATATGTTTAACCATGCAACAAGCAAAGCTGCCAAACATTAGCAGAGCTGTTTGCGGATTCTTGCTGAACATTACTGAACCATGAAACTACCGCAGAAAAGTCCTTGGATGACTTGAAAATTTGAAACCCACAATTTTATCAGTAGATTTAATGATTTGAAAATAGGAAGCAATTTATATTCATATGAGGTCCAATACATATGAAATGCTGTATTTGCCCAAATTAAAACACATTCTATAAACTGGTCAGGTCCGGCAAATGCTCAGGCTTACAAAGAGCTCATAGTTATACATACACAAATTTGAAACTCATAGGGAAACTCAGATGTTGAGATTGACATACTAAAAATTTGAAACTCATAGGGAAACTCAGATGTTGAGATTGACATATTAAAATAAAGCTAATAGAGTTGATAGGCTTAAAAAAAGTTCTGAAGTTGGAAGCTCATAGGGAAACTCAGATGTTGAGATTGACATACTAAAATTTCAGCTCCATGCTTCTACAAAAGCTATAAGGAAACTCTACATTATTAATTATTAAATGTGGGTAAAGAGAAGGAAAAGCTTGCTACAGTCAACTAGACTCATCAACAGCCCAAACTCTGCTATAGTTGTGAATGGGTGTGATGTTACTGCTGAAGTAGTTGCTAATGTGGTTGTATTTGTACAGGGTTATGAGCCTATTGCTGAAGCTACTAGAGTTGAAGCTTAGAGATTATATCAATGTGATGAAAGAGAAAATTTTGGAGTAGGATGAGGTTATACTCCTCCTATGAATACTGATATGAGGTCCATCCGATGTTGGAGCCTCATATGAATATGAAATGCTAGAACATCATGTGAACAAGAAATGTGAAACATATTTGAACAACATCTCATATTCATATGTCGTAACGCCACGTGAGTATGAAATGTAGAACAAAATATGAGCACCAATTCATGTTCATATGACATTGAAGCAATTTATATTCATATGAGGTCCAATACATATGAAATGCTGCAGTCATTCCATCTTCCACCTAAATAGGTGGAATTTGGATTTAAATGCATCATTTGACCAAATTAAAATGCATTGTATAAACTGGTCAGGTCTGACAAATGCTCATTTGAAAATAATTAACCCCAATTTATACCTTGTCGGGTCCGCAGTGCCAACTGCCAAATGCACGAAGATGCGATTACACCATAATTTATACCTTGTCGAGTCTGTCAAATGCCCATTTATATGTTGATCAAATATGTTTCACATTCCTTGTTCATATGATGTTCCACCATTTCATATTCATATGATGTTCCACCATTTCATATTCATATGATGTTCCAACATAGGGAGCAATGACCATTTACATAGTCATTACACTAACTCCATTACAATGATAAGCATACAAGTTTCTGGATTCAATTGTGTGAGTTTTTTTCATCAACGTTTCGGATCACACTCCGTGATCCATCATCACTTTTTACTTTCCATTCTCACACTCTCTATTCCTGATGATGGATCACGGAGTGTGATCCGAAACGTTGATGAAAAAAACTCACACAATCGAATCCAGAAACTTGTATGCTTATCATAATGGATTGTGGAAATCGGTTCTTGTCCATTACAATGCATGGTTTATATGTGTTTGATAAGTTCACATAGAAATCATACATCACAACTTACAACAGCAAGATATCTATAAATGTGCACTTAACTAAAACTGATTCGTTAAACCATAATCAATGTCATACAATATAATCTACAGTGATTACACTATCTACATCACAACTTACAGCGGCAAGATATCTAAATCCTATTAACTTTATCTTCTAATCCTTTCAAAAATCTACAGTCAATACACTAACTACATCACAACTTACAGCAACAAGATATCTAAAAAACTATAATCAAGTTCAAGCAACATAATCTAGAAAAAACTATATAGTGACAATATGTCTTGCCGTACATGATGGTTATAATATCCAAACAGTGGACACGATGGAACATAACAGATAAATTGTGCATAACATCAGTTCAATCTACAGTCAATGTTCTAGAAGTTTATTCTCTAGCTCTATAATCTTCCCACATCTTATTTGCTAGGTCATCTCGAAATTGTGCCCACTCATTTCGATCCTGCTGGGAAATCCCATATGTCTCGAGCAGTGGGACATCAATCCCATCACGGTCATCTTCTTCTACGATAGGGTCTACATCTGGAAGACCATCCATCACCGTAATGAAATTATGGAGTATGCAACAAGCTAAAACAATATGGGCTTGTGTCATGATACCATAAGTTGTTGCATGTGTCAGAATTGGAAAACGCATCTTGACAATGCCAAATGCACTCTCTATTGCATTCCTAATAAAGGAGTGTCAGTTGTTAAACAACTCTTTAGCACATGTTGGTGGGTTGTGTGTTGAGAACTCTTTACGGTGATAGCACGTAAATCAATAAGGAGCAAGGAATCCAGGTGCATTTGGATATCCAACATCCACTAAGTAGTATTTCCCTACATAGACAAAGCATATTGTTAAATCTCAAAGAATGAAGATTGGCTAGAGGTATGTTAAGTGTCATTGGGCTCACCTAGGGGAACCATAAGTGGATCTGCTCTAGACAGAGCTGATGCCAACACATGACTATCTGCAGCAGACCCTTCCCAACCCACAAGGTAGTATTGAAACCTACAGTCTAAGGAACATACACCCATAACATTCTGTGACAGGTTCCCTTTTCTGTCATGATATTTACTCTGCAAATCGATATCAACAGTGACTAGAATGTGGGTACCATCAATAGCTCCAACACAATCTTGCAATACAATATGATGCACCAAGAAAATGTATGCTCAAGGTAGAATACGAGAAAGGATGTAAACCCAAACCAAAAATATGTACAAATACACAATATACCTTGAAGTACAGATCAAAACGATCCCTCCCAACAATCTCAGGAGGAGTTTCCATACTAGGTGGTTTGAAATAATCCCGGTGAAGTCTCAAGATAGCTGGCAAAATCTTGTGGAAGTATCGACTGACTGTCTCTCTCGAGTGCCCAAAATTATGGGCAATCTTGCGGTTTCTGAGATTGTGCCCAAGTGTGTGGAGGAACATCACTAGCTGTTCCTCTACTGTAATGTGCATCGTATCTTTAACCCCTCCATTTCGCCTTAGAATTTTAGCTAGCTCAAAGAAGGCAGCCCTACTCATCCGAATCTGATCGCGACAATCCACATTGCTGGAATGAACAATGTCACGCCAATATGTATTTCCTCTTCTTATTCGTCTACCCATTTGACTACCTTCACAGGCTAAGGCTACTTTGGCCACGGCAAGGAAAGCACAAACAACAGTGAGAAGACGTGCATGCAATGTCTTCAGGACAATGCGTCCCTGGACTTCTAGATTATCAGTAGGATCCATATGTGGCCTAAAATGGGGACATGATAGAATATCAATATACAAACATACATCCATACAATGATACGTACATACATACATACATACATACATACATACACACATACACACATACACATGTAGATACGTACATACATACATACATACATACACACACACATATTGTGTATGTATACATACATACACACATACACACACATATTGTGTATACATACATACATACATACATATGTACGTACGTACGTACATACATACACACATATGTTAAAATTAGTCCACATATGGACCACAACAATCAATATATAGCTATACTCTGCTTGTCAATTTGGGGTTGAAAATAATTATTTCAAACCGATATATGTCTGTTCTATATAGCAAAAGCTTGAAGTTGCTGAAGCTCAAGATGGTAATGCCCACTTGAAAAAGAAATTAATATCTGGGTTTTTTTGTTTCGATTGTGTTATGTATACATGCAAAACACACACACAAACTAGTTAGGAAAGACTCAATCACACTAAATTGACCATAAGATACAGTCAGTACCCAGATTTTGTAAGATTACCCCCAACTTCATTATGCACATTAAGATTTGATTCTTACAATCAGATATCCTCATACGCACTAAGTAGAATTTAGAACCTATTTTTCTTCTCATCCAAATATGTGTTTACAGATTTAGGTCTTTTATATGATGCTCTATTTTATACAGTATTTATCACTATTCCATACCTTTGAGTAACTACACGACTGCAACCCATTCATGCAACATGATTATTCGATTGTTGAGCATCGGATGGATAGTTTTAATAGAGCAATCTAAGTTTTGAAGCAGAGAGCAATCTAAACCCTTGAGTAACATGATAGTAACGATTATTCATGCAATCTAAGTTATAAACCCTTGTGGGTAATATTCATGGAGAGCTAGAACAAACAAAAACAAAAACCCCCTTTTTTTTACCAAAAATTCATAAAAAACAAAAACCCCTAACAAACAAAAACCCTGTCTTACCTGCTAATGCTGTCTCTCCGCAGTCAAACCGTTGATTTCCTCTATTCCTCTTTGAAAGCGATTGCAAGTTTTCAAATGTCCGCTGTCAAACCCTTGATTTCCCCTCCTGCATCTACATTTTTACCCATCTGCATTTTTACCCAACACGGTATAAACTGCGCTATTGTGCATTTCACTGCGGACCCAACACGGTATAAACTGCGCTATCGTGCATTTCACTGCGGACCTGACACGGTATAAACTGCGCTGTCGTGCATTTCACTGCGGACCCGACACGCGATTCACATCTTCGTGCATTTCCTAATGGCATTGCGGACCCGACCAGTTTACAAAATGTATTTTAATTTGGGCAAATGAGCATTCGGGGGACCCGACTAGTTTGTAAAATGTGTTTTAATTCGGGCAAACGAGCATTTGCCGGACCTGACCAGTTTATAAGATTCATTTTAATTTGGTCAAATGATGCATTTAAATCCAAATTCCACCTATTTAGGTGGAAGATGGAATGGCTGCATTTGACCAAAATGGTCATTTGCATCTTCCAATTCTGGATGTTCATATTTGGAACCAAACAAGGAAGATGGGGGCAAATCCAGGATATGAGCTAGGAATGCTCATTCCGGCCCCCATCTTCCAGCAACCAAACGGGGCCATAGTGATTAACTAGGGATGATAGATCTCCTAGAGAACGCGTGAGGTGTACAACTATGAATTTCAACTCTAGTCCATGAGTAGTCAAACCAATCAAATGATGACATGTGACACCATGTAAGAAAGGAATTTCTAGGGGATTGTGGTCAAGGAAATTTGATGTTGCATTCGAAGGTAGTATTTCAGTTTGATAATCACAAGGAAGAAATGACATTTGGAGCTATATTAGCAGAAGATTCCTTATCAATATAGGATATGTAATGATATAGTTTACTGTTGAAATCTTTTGATTGTTTATCTAGAATTGATTTGACCAAGAATTTGTTGATCTCCAAGTCATGTTGTCTATTAGTGTCAAATACTTAGTCATTATCAAGGTGGAGTTGGTCGGTTATCACTGGGAGCAAGCCATCCTACTAAGGTTAAGTAATGTATTGACTTGTGTAAATATCATGTATCGAGTAGTAGTTAATGTCGAGCAAGTCAGTGTTCACCGAGCACCCCAGCAGTTACCGAGCAATATGAATGACGAGATGTATAGAACAATCGGTGCCGAGTGCCAATATATGAATAACAGTTTTGACCGAGCACCAGAGACTTCATATCCCAAGTGAGCCAATTTTTGTATATGTGTTCGAAATGGTACAAACACTTAGGTAAACTATTTTGGCTGACTTCTATGTATGATTTAATGATCGTTGAGATAATTAAGGAGTTGATTATACGTTGTGATTATGATCATTAATCCATATGCAAGTGATGTAACCAATCAGAAAAAGGAAATGTATAAGCTGCGACATAAAGTGATTAATCTAGATCATTGATCTTGATCTATAAGCTTGATCAATTATCTATTTAAGGTGACATCAAAAACCTAATAAGGTGTAATCAAGAGATCTCACATGTATGCGAAAGTAGTGTTTTGGATGTCAGAAGCTAAGATTAGGTAGAGTGACTGAGCAGAGCAGTGAAGGATAGAACATAGTGAAATTATATTTTGAGATCAGATAAGATTTGGAAAGAAGAGACCCGTTATCAACATTTGGAGTGCAAACCAAAGAATTGGGTACTCATACATTCTAGCAAGTGAATCAAGGTAGATCTCTTAACAAAGTGGTCCTAACAAACCTTTTTAAATATCCTAACAGAGTGCTTACATAGTTGTAAGTTTAAATCCTTTAATCAAGGTAGATTGTATAAGTCTATAAGCTCTTAGCAGGGCAAACCCCTCACATGGTAGATCACCAAAAGTGATCAAAAAGTTTTAGCCCTAACATGCACACTTTATTGATGTAGTACTGAAGATTTGTGGGTGTCATCTCCACCCCAATTTTTCCTTTCAAGGGTTTCTAGGTTACCAAATCTTTGTGTTATATATTTCATTTCCATGGATGTGACTGGCAGTTAGATATATTTAAAAATTGAAGTTTATGTTTATGTCATTTATGATATACATGTTGAATTTGTTTCAAAGAGTAAAAGTTTTATAGATTTTGATTCACCCCCTTCTCAGTATCTTACTTTCCCAATAAGACTTCCAACAATTGGTATCAGAGCTTTGTTCTATTAGAAGAAGTCTAACCACTTGAGAGTTAAGATCTTGGAGATGGAGGCTTATAAGTTGGGAAAGATCATAGAGAATCAAAATATTGGCATCCATCTTGTATTATACCAGCTTGATACAACAAGAGAGGAATTGAAGAAATCCTTAAAGAGAAGGAAAGAATTGGCAATCCAACTAAATGACAATCAATATCAAGAAGAAGACACTAAAGGTCTATTTGATAATGGAAATTCTAGTGAAAGTGATGCAACAATAACAGATCTATTGGAGAGAAACAATTCACTGAATGAAGAAGTCAAAAGTATGAGGAGAGAACAAGAAATTCAATCAGTAAGATTATGTGAAGTAATTAAACATAAAAAGAAAGCTGAGGAAGACAAGATAATGGCAGAAGAAGACAAGAGACAAATGGCTACTAGAATTGATGAAAGGACATGTTATGTGAAAAAGCTTACAAATAATCAATTAGACATGGTAAATCAACTGTTACTTGAAAATCAAGAGTTAAACAAGAAAGACATGGAAATTACAAATATGAGATCAGAGAACAATCAACTGAAAAATGAGTTAAGATTTGAAAGGGAACTCATTGAGAGGATGAATAAACCTAATGAAGGTGTGATATATTTTGAGGAATTGATGAGATCACCAAGAAGATCCGATGACACCTCTGGACTAGGCCATATCAAGCACCTATCATCCACTGAAGAAGGAGAATCATCAAAGAGTGGAGAAAAAAGGAATGCAAAGCCAAAGAATAAAAAACCTACATGTCATCCCTGTGGGAAACTAGGAAACACAAAAAACATTTGTAGAATCAAGAATGGTAAGTCCAATCCTAAGCCTAAATGCAATAGATATTGCTTTAACTATAAGAAGCATGGACATCAGGAAGATGAATGCAAGTCAAAGGCTAGCAATACACCTACTGCACCTAGATTTCAAGGACATTACTACAATTGTCAGAAGTATGGTCATAGAGCACAAGAATGCAGATCCAATACAAAACCTAAGTGGACATCCAAGAAGCAAGATAATACATGTAGGAAAGCTAACACATTTAATTGGGATTACAATACATGGTACAATTA
Organism: Chamaecyparis obtusa; assembly: GCA_027943335.1. Lineage (NCBI taxonomy): Eukaryota > Viridiplantae > Streptophyta > Pinopsida > Cupressales > Cupressaceae > Chamaecyparis > Chamaecyparis obtusa. The sequence goes on from BSBK01000247.1 coordinate 850,110, forward strand.
TCATTATTGTGGAGAATATGGTTATATTGGAGAAAAATGTATAAGGACACACTTTAGAGGTAAATCCAAGAGTTGGATGTTCATGGAAGTTTGGTCTATTATAATTGTCACAAGATTGGTCATATAAGAAGAGATTGTAGGACTAGAGCACCAACATCAAGTAATGAACAAAGAAAAGGTGAAGAGATTATTGATCATATAAAGAACCAAATGAATCAGACATGGAGAAAGAAAGAGGTCAACAGAAGGCAAATCAACAGCTAGAAGTTAAACTTCAACACAAGGAGCTGCAAGACAGAAGTCAATAGAAGGAAAAATAAACACAACAAGATGGTGCAATGATTGTTTCATCTTCTATCGAGGTACCAAAATAGGATAACCATAATCCTCCTCTTAATTTCACAAGTTTTGTTGTGGGGGTGTCATATTATAAAGAACTTCAAGATCAAAATACTGCCTATGAATTGGAGATATAGAAACTAAAAAGGGTAATCCAGAACAAAGATGTAGAAATTTCTAACCTTACAGACACCCTAAATAGGGTAGTCAATTTTTTTCCATAGATAGTTCAATGTAGGTCTCCCTCTCTAGTTTAATCAATGTATTTAAGGGAGTTATATTTGAATTTTCAATTAATAAAAATTTGGCAAGGTCAGAACCCTTCTTTGAGAACTCCCTAGGAATTCTATGATGCATACTGTGAGTCACCACAAAACATCAAATACCTTTTGTGTGAATTCTATTTACACAATTTGGCTGTGCCTCATGATACAGAGTGGAATCCTTTGTGTTATATAGGAGATATACAAATTAGTGCTTTGATCTTTTGGATCAAGAATAAGATAAGAAGAGGAGAATAGTTTGATAGTCATAAATATGATGAAGCTAACTTGCCATTGGAAGTAAAGAATGAATCCAAGAAGGGAATAAGAATTTATTTTGATTGGAAGAAACTGTGGGTCGATAAGAGGGATAGGCTAGTAATAGAACCCTTGAGGAAAGATGTTTTTTCCTAGTACTCTCAGATTGTGAATGATGACCTTGATGCTTCTACATAGCACAATAGGACAAGATGGGAGAAATTTCAATTATGATTAAAGAGGGAAGAGACACATACTCCACACACCCTGTATGCAACCACTAGAAGAGCAGAAAGATACATGAGTAATGTAAGGACAAAGAAAGAGAATTGTCTACCATTGGTCATGCATCCACCCATTCTCTTATGGCCACTTCTGGCCATGCAAGGAGAAGACAATACCTCTAACAAAGAATCAGAGGAAAATAGGTGGTAGTGGTTGGAGTCTATGACAGCTCATGTATGGAGATTTCAGAATGGAGAATGTGGATAGCAGTTGAATGCAGACTTGAGAGAATTTGCACACATGAAGAATGTTAGGCTTGCTGAAGGGACCAACAAGTAGTAGGTTGAGGGGAATGATGAGCCCAGTTGTTGGCATGTTTTAGGCTATGTTTTTAGTATCTTTATATATTTTATTATACTAAAATGGAAATTAAGTAGTGATTATAGAAGTAATATATAGGATTTTATGCTTAATATAACAAATTTATTATGATAATTCTTTGATATAATTTTCATGGTTATTGCTTGATGTTTTATCATTTTGATGAAATATGTGGGTAAGTGCACAAAGATGGGGGACCAAAAAGTTGCCACTTTTTTTTTTGGCCCCCCATCGGACATAGTGCGCATGCACTAAAGGGTGTGCACCCTATAGGGTGCACGCCCTATGGCTTGGGTTGCCCAAGCCTTAGGCTTGGGCAATGCAAAACAAAGCACGTGCGCCAAATAGGGCGCACACCAAATAGGGTGTGCGCCAAATAGGGTGTGCACCAAATAGGGCGTGCGCCAAATAGGGCGCACGTGCTTTGTAAAATGCCAATATTTTCACCCCCGTGGGCTATGAAAATCATAAATTTACATAGGGCGTGCGCCCTATAGGGCATACGCCCTATGTAAGATATAGATTTATATAGTGAGAGAGAGAGAGGGGGGGGTAATTTATACAAAGAGAGGGGGGGTAATTTATACAAATATAACATTTAAGTATAAGTTTGATAATTTTAATTTCTTATACTTTAAGTTATATTTGTATAAATTATAAAATATAATGCTTTCAAGATGTTTGGGATAGGTTCCAGCTTCATAGGAGTTAACATGCAGATTCTAGATTTGAAAAATTCTAGACTTAGCCAAATTTCAGGATTCAGCAAGCCTTCAACAGGGCTACCTCCCAAAATCCATCATGGATTTCTAAGGTCAAACTGAAGCTGGCAAAAGGATTCCCAAAGGGTTTTAACTCATTTTTATCACAAATCACTCAGTTCCGACCCCATCTCTACGACAGACTTAGCTTATCTCTCACACCAAATCTCTCTCTGTCTTTGTCTCTGTCTCTATCTCTATCTCTATCTCTGTCTCTCTCTCACACACACAAAAACATCACCCTCTCCTCTCTCTCTCATCACCCTCTCTCTCCCCCTTATCTACTCTCTCTCTCTCTCTCACACACACACACACACACACAAAAACATCACCCTCTCCTCTCTCTCTCTCATCACCCTCTCTCTCCCCCTTATCTCTCTCTCTCTCTCTCTCTCTCTCTCTCTCTCTCTCTCTCTCTCTCTCTCTCTCTCTCTCTCTCTCCTCTCTCTCTCTCTCTCTCTCACACACACACACACACACACACACACAAAAACATCACCCTCTCCTCTCTCTCTCATCACCCTCTCTCTCCCCCTTATCTACTCTCTCTCTCTCTCTCACACACACACACAAAAAAAAAAAAACATCACCCTCTCCTCTCTCTCTCATCACCCTCTCTCTCTCTCTCTCTCTCTCTCTCTCTCTCTCTCTCTCCCCCTTATCTAATCTCTCTCTCTCTCTCACACACACACACACATCACCCTCTCTCTCTCTCTCTCTCTCTCTCTCCAGAGAGAGAGAGATGGTGATAGAGAGAGAGAGAGAGGGTAATGAAAGAGAGAGAGTAGATAAGGGGGAGAGATAGGATGATGTGAGAAGAGAGAGAGAGAGAGAGAGAGAGAGAGAGAGAGAGAGAGAGAGAGAGAGAGAGAGTAATTAGCCTCTCTCTCACTCTCCCCCTTATCTACTCTCTCTCTCTCTCTCATTACCTCTCTCTCTCTCTCTCTCCCCCCTTATCTACTCTCTTTCATTACCTCTCTCTCTCTCACTCTCACTCTGGAGAGAGAGAGAGAGAGAGAGAGAGAGAGAGAGAGAGAGAGAGAGAGAGAGAGAGAGAGAGGATAAGGGGGAGAGAGAGAGTAATGTGAGAAGAGAGAGAGAGAGAGAGAGAGAGAGTAATGAAAGAGATAGTTGATAAGGGGGAGACAGAGGGTGATGTGAGGGGAGAGAGAGAGAGAGAGAGAGAGAGAGAGAGAGAGAGAGAGAGAGAGAGAGAGAGAGAGGGTAATGAAAGAGAGAGAGTGGATAGGGGGGAGAGAGAGGGTGATGTGAGGGGGGAGAGAGAGAGAGAGAGAGAGAGAGAGATTTGGGTGAGAGCTAAGCTAAGTCTGTCGTAGAGATGGGGTCGAAACCAAGTGATTTGTGATCAAACGAGTTAAAACCCTTTGGGAATCCTTTTGCCAGCTTCAGTTTGACCTTAGAAATCCATGATGGATTGTGGGAGGTAACCCTACTGAAGCCTTGCTGAATCCTAAAATTTGGCTAAGTCTGGAATGTTTCAAATCTAGAATCTGCATGTTAACTCCTATGAAGCTGGAACCTATCCCAAACATCCTGAAAGCATTATATTTTATAATTTATACAAATATAACTTAAAGTATAAGAAATTAAAATTATCAAACTTATACTTAAATGTTATATTTGTATAAATTACCCCCCCCTCTCTCTCTCACTATATAAATCTATAAACTTACATAGGGCGCACGCCCTATAGGGCGCACACCCTATGTAAATTTATGATTTTTTAGATAGGGCACACGCCCTATAGGGCATGCACGCTTTAGGGCGTGCACGCTTTGTAAAAGATTTGAATTTACCAATCCTAAGGCTTGGATTTGCCTTGGAGATCCAACCCAAAGGCTTGGATGATTGAAATAGGCCCGAGACGTGTTTTTCAGTAGACATACAAAAAAATGACATCTTTTTTTGTGCGCTCCGCATCAGGTTTACTCGTGGCTCAAGAATGTAAAAATTAGACGATGTGATATTGCAGATCTCTCTGTTAGCTATCTAAGCATATAATTTATTTTGAATTCTGATTATGTTAAGTTTTTCAACTCTAATTTCTTTTGTGTGTATGTCTATTTTTTGTTAAAAACCAACATGCAGTATTTTGGGCATAGATTTTGGCTCATTCATCAAATTTTGCAATAAGTTACATTTTTAGAAACTAGACTCCATTCTACACACTTTATAAAAAAGAAAATTTAATTTTTGATTAGTTTTAAATGATTTCTAGGGGGAGCACACATAAATTTCATGTTTTCAGGATGTGTGCACTTCGTAAATTCATAAAAAATTATACGTTCATAAAAAAATTACCAAAAAAATCTGGGATAAACTACATGGTGTTAGCTAACTTCTCATCGGAGTGATTAAAAAATTCAAAAAAAAAGTTAACATTTTAGGAGGAGCACACCAGACGCTATGTTATGTTTTTGGACCAAAAACAAGACCACTTTTTGTGCTCCCCCTTTTTGAGGGCCTTAATCTACACCATTTTCAAAATAAGTTAGTAGTTTAGGAACTAGATTCAGAGTATTACAACTCTTGTTTTTGTCACATCTTAAAATTTTGAGTCTAACTATCTTCAATTTCTTGTTGAAGTTCAAAGTTTTCTGATTTCAGGAAAAAAGTGGCAACTTATACCCCCTTTTTGGTCCCCCATCTTTGTGCACTTACCCATGTGTTCCTTGTGACTCTATGAGATGAAATGCCCCTCCTACAACCACTACTGTTCACTTTCCTGCAACCATATGTGAAATGTTGTTTTATCAAAGTCAATACCTAATGAATGTATGAATGAGATAATGGATCATTTAATGACTTGGATGTGTTGAGTTGACCCTTTGACATAGGAATAACTTTTAGTTATTGCAGGTACTAGGTCTCAAGACAAATATTTAGCCTCCACTAGATTCATTGTAGGAGTGATTCAAAGAAGACCGATTCATATAAACAAGAAATTAGGAGACAGTTGAGAAGTTATCCACCATGCAAGGGGAGCATTCCAAGAATCTAGTAGAAGGCATCTTGATGACACACAAATCTAGGATAGTGGTGCATTAATTCCTTCAAACTGATTTGACTCAGTTCTCTCTCTTGTGTCCACTTCTTCAATGTAAAGGTTGAGATGTAATAAAGGTTTCTCATTTATGTGGGAAAGGTTAGTTAGTTGTTAGGTTTCAACTTTGGATAAATAGCCATATTATCCTTCAGAGAAAGTGCTGGAAGTTTTTTGTTGTATTATCTTTAGTTGCAAGTAATATAGTTGCAAGTTACAAGTTGTGAGAAATGTACTTTTTAGTTTGAATTCAATAAAAGCATTTCATGGAGTTTGTAGTTTAATCTGTTGTGTACTTGAGAAACTACATAAGGGGGCCCACAGTTTAGGGAAGCTATCTATTTTTTCCATTTATACAATTAGAGTCATTGTACTTCATTTTCCTAGAACTTCAGTGTGACTGTTCCTACAACTAGCAGAATTACAGAGCTATCAATTGTTCATGTAGCCACTAGGAACATAGTAGTTCATGTCTTCAAAACTAGGTTTAGTTTTCATTTTGAGAAGTAGATGTTAGCTGAAGTTTGTTTCCAACAATTTCAATTCCAGTATGGTATTTTCAAGGAAGAACAAATGTCTAAAATAGGTTGTTAGTGTTGTGCAAGCCCATTTCAAGTCTAACATCCCTAGGTTGACAATTAAATGATGTCCTTAAGTAGATTATAAACTTCCATTTGTGATATCTAATCCTTGAGTAAAGGAATATATGTTACTAGTTATCAACCTAATTAAGGACACTATATGAATCATCCTTTTCTTTCACCTAGAATATGAGGACTCTGTCTAACTGATAGACACCCAAATTGATTGTGTAAATAGAACTTCATTTGGAGCATTGTAATCTATGATCATCCTTTTGAGTTTAGGTTCAACATCAATCTTTATAAATGGTTATTCAATCCCTTCCAAGGCAACTATAACTTTGTGAAATCAGTAGAGAGCCATCCTCTCAGGTATTTTATCCACTCTCTGCTCAATAACATCCCATATGTCTCTAGGATATCTACCACATGTATATAAATGTACTCTTGTATCATGGGATCAACAAAAAGATGAATGTGCACATGTTTCAGAACACCAATAACTTTGACTTCTATTTTGTCCACTATATAACCACCTTGTAAGTGGCTTGGGGAACCATCCCTATATTTTGACAAATTGAGAGTGGCATACCAATACAAGAAGCCCCTGAGTCAATAAAAAAATTGTGCAAATTATTACCAAATATATGTAAGCTTAATAGGAACAAGGGCACATCGAGCTTATCTTTAAACATGGCAGGAAATACTTTTGAAGCATTCACATTTGACGTAGGAGCCGATGTATTGTTAGTTGGTTCATTTTGTTTGGAATGATCCAAAATACTTCAAAAGTGCCTCTCTCTCTATGAAGGGAAGCTCTATAACATGTCAAAAATTGAGCTATTTTCTTTAGTTCTTTTGAGTTCTTCCACAACACTATACTTTTCAGTGGACCAAGAAGGATTTTTGGGCATAGTGGGTACGTTTATGGTTGACAAGGCAACAAAATTTGGCCCTTCTAGACATGTTGGGTTATTGCTAGACCGTGGGTCTGGTGGTGTTGGTTTCATTTCTAGAATAATACCATCAGTCAAAGGTTTCTTTCTTCTTCTTAAGTTATATGTGTTCCGGTTGTTATTCTAGAAAGCATGGACTTCAGGATATTCAGGCTCATTCTCCATTTGAAACGAGAACACAAATTCATCCTCTTGAGTGTTATTGTTAGAACCCTCCACTATCTCAGGTTTATAAGAATAAAATAAGATCATGTTAAATTGGACAAGAGGCTCATCAAAACTTTGAGATTTCTGGTTACACATATAATCTCTATACCCATTGTCACTTTGAGATGCACCCGTAGATCCTATAAAATTGACATCAGAAGATTCATATACATTTGCATTATCACAAGGTATACTACCATTTTTAGGTTGGGATTTCATGGTCTATTAGGTCTCTTCTGTCTGAATCCTTCATCTTTTGTATTTTTTTAATAGTTATTGTAACTTCGATTTTGATTCTAATGATAGGAATTTAGGGCAACAATTTGTCTTTGATAGCTTCCTTGGTTTTGAGGCGGATTAAATTTCATTCTAGTGAGTTCACAAAGAGCCTTTTTATGGCTTCTAACTCATATGCCAAATGGTTGTCAAGATCACTTGGAGGCACAATTTGTTTCTAAAATTAAGTTATTTTATGGGCTTCATAGCCTAGGTATATAATAGATGGTGGCATGAAAACAAGCCATGGAGTTGGTATGGTATTGAGAAATGGGGTATGGTTTGCTAAGGCATGATCAATAGATGGAAGTGTGTACATAGTAGTAGAGTTTTTGAATGATGGAAAAGTACTAACCACCATCTTGTGGATCCATCTGTTGCATAAAAGTAATAGATTCACTACAAACCTTTTCTAGAGTATCTATATTTGTACATGGGAGCCTTCTCAATAAAATTATGGTAAAAGGATTTACTACTCATAGATAAAATTGTTTGGAAGTATCTACAGGTATAGTATATGGAGCTTTGAGCTTCTAATACATCTTGTGAAAATGTAATTAAACATAACAATGGGCTCATTCGGTTCCTTCCTAGCCAAAATAAACTGGTGATGAAGATTAGTAGGATCCACATAGAGTTTGAATAGGTTAAAAAATTTGGTTTCAAACTCAATCCATGTGATAATGGATCCTCTAGGAAAATTTAAGTACCAGTTATAGGAAAAATCACCAAGGGTATATGGAAATAAGCCACATGCAACATATTGATGTGCAACTTCCTTTCAGTTGCATAATTCCTTGAAGGCACGAGTGTGCTCTTCCATTTTCCTAGATTCACCATATATAAACTTGGTGCAAAATTTCTCAGGGTTCTTCCAGATAATTCGTGTAATTTTCCAACAATATTCAATAGGGAACTCTATGCATTGGAAAAGAAGGCCATTTGGATAAGTGGTGGAAAATTCTAATTTATATTTATGGTTGCAATAATAGATGGGGTAGAGATGTGTGATTGTTGGGTAAATGGGTCTTGCAATCTAGATGGATGGTGAACAAAATTTGTCTTTGATTTCCCCTTGTTTCTGCAATCTTTGTGATGGTGGGTGAGCTCAAGGAACTCACCTCTTTTTAGAGACGATCTAAGTACTTGCTCAAACCTCTATCTTGAGAAAGATCCTATATTTTCCAGCCTTTTTTTTGAAGGCCCTCCTTCTAGCGCCACTTATGCTAAGTGTCATGTTTACACAATGTAACGACTAGGGATAAGTGATGCAAATCCCTCTCTTGAAAGAATGACAAATTCGCTCCCAAGGTTCTTAGTGGTTGTGGTACAACTGCATAGAGACTCAATAGAAGATAATGTGAAAATCACAAGGATGCCTTTGCTGGTTTTTGTTTTGAAGTAGCCTGGAATAAAGAATCTTGGGAAAATTTTGTATTTTATGATATTTAGAGCATAATATACATACAAATTTATCAGTGCAATCTAAATTAAATTCTAAGATGGATTTCTAACTTTAACCCCATTTTCAAGAAATATCAAAATATTAAGGTAATGAGAGATTTAAACAAATAACTGAAATAAATTCCTAATGGACATCAACCACCAATGATTCAAATTTCATATTAAATGTTAGATAGATAGAAAAAACTCACAAACAAGAATTAGAATAACTCACAACTCATATTGAACAAATGCAATCCCCAATGGAAATTTAATAAGATAGATAATATCTCAAAATTCATCAAATCGTGAAGCGATCCATGTATGTAGACACGCGAGACAAATTTATCTTCAAGAATGAATAATAATATCTTCTCAAAACATTCACCACAACGAGTAAATTCAATAACAATTAACACCAAATTAATAATTCGTGAACAATCACATAAGAAACAGAGTTGGCTCTTGAATCTTGAAAATAAATTCTCAAAAATCACATAGATGGAAGATAAACATACCATGAATGAAACACCAATTGTATATTAACATCTACTGCAAAATATCTAACCCTAATTACAATACCCACATGAGCTTTTATAGTTTTTACATCAAGAGATTACAAATCTCATAATTAAGGTTTCTAGCAACATAAAAATAGCGAAATAAAATACTAATTGTAGTTTAACTTGAGAAAATGAATCCTAAGATAAACTATATCATTCTAACTTGGATTTAAACTTGTTATTGTATAAAAAACATGCAAAATTGAGCCCCATTCGCATCTAAAAATTACGAATAGAAGTGAAGTTTAATTGGCGTTTTGGAAAAATGCCCTCCAATTAGCTTCTAACTTGATTTTAATGCATGATTGCAAAGAGAATAACTATTATTGGTGTAGGTAACTGATTGAAAGCCTTGAGAATACCAAAAATGACCAAAAAAATGTTATCTAAAACCCTAAAATTCTATTTTGAAGAAAAATGAGATTTTAGACAATTTCAAGTTTCCTTGCCTTTCAAAATTTCAGACCATGGGCTTCATTTGACGATGATGAGAGATGAAAAACTAAGTGAAAGAAGGAAAAACCAATTTCTATTGCTAAGGAAGAACATCCAGAACCACTTCTTTGAATTTCTCAATAATTGTATCTACCTTATCAAAATTTAGGAGTTTCATAAACTCAAGGTATGTTTGTTGATTCTTCCAGAAGGAAGTCAATATAGTTCCAACCCTTTGAATCTCTTCAAGGTCTTTCCTCTTCTGATACTCTTTTACCACAAGTTTGATGGATTTTCAATCCAAATATAAAAATTTTCCAGCTCTTCATCTTCATAAATCTTTGTTAAAACATCTAGATTCCACTTCTTGATTTTCTTCAAATCTTTCAAAATGTTATCCCAAATCTTGGAACATATTTCAATACCATTGTCTCTTGAGATCTAATATAATAACTAGGTTAGTTCCATAACAATGGCATGAAAAAGCCTTAAAACTGACTGTATAGTCTCTTTACTAAAATATTCTAACCATGCTCTCCATTCTCCACAAGCCTTAAAATTTGGGTTAACGCTTTCTGGGGCTTCCCTCTTCTCAAGTGCTACCTATAATGATGACTCCAAATTAGCTTGGTCAATGGGACCAATTAATTGAGCAATGTAGTCCTTGAGGATTTTACTCTATTATTGGATACTTTGAATTTCAGTCGCATCCACATGCATGTACTTAGACAATTGGGAAACACCTAATGCTACCAATGCCTTTCCACCCTCTTTGGTGGGCTCTCCTAAATCAAATTCCTCCATGACATAATCACCGAGAGTAACCTCCTCAAAACTTACATTCATAGGGGGCACTGCCACTTGCACTTTCCAAAAACTACTTCTATCCCTAAGTTCACATATGAAATATGTTGAACCTTCCTACTAGACTCCCCTTGATGGAACACTTGACCAATCTGGGAAAGGTCAACATCCTTTATTTTTGTGTAAGTCCTTTTCAAGGGTTGTACTAGTTTTTCTATCCAAGTAGGTTTGGAGCTTTCTATCAATGTCTCATAAGAAGCTATATTCATCATCAAAGGACCAACCTGCATTTTCTCCTCTTCCTCTTCTTCCTATAGCTCTTTCTCATGAGTATCAACTCATTTCTCTAAAGATGGAGGCGATGTGGGTTCCTCTTGTTGTTTTGGCTCTTCTAGCTTCTCTAGATGATCTTCATCTTGTTTTTATTCATCTCCCTTAGGATCCTTAGATTCTATCCCTATATTAAGCTCACCTTCTTCCAATCCACTTTGCGTGTCAGTTTTTTCTTCTTTATCCATGGTTTCTACATGTGCATTCCCTTGGGATATCTCCTATGTTTGCACCTATTCTATTTGTACTTCTTCGGTAGGAGGAGGCACTTGTACCTCTACCTCAATTTTTTCTTCCTAAACCTTCACCATAGGGGGCTCCTCTTCTTGGTATGCCAGAGGAAGCTATACATTAAATTGCATTGTATCACCTTGTGCATCTCCACTAGTTCCTATATCTCTACCAAGTACTTATTAAGTTGACTCTTTATAGCTTGGAATATTCTCAAAGTTAGAGACATATAACTCATTTGGACCTAGATTATCTCACTCATCAAGTTCATGCTCAGTTGCTGAATTAGATTCTGACATTTCTACATGTGGGTTAGCTTGGTCAATATCCTTCTTAGGGGTTTTAGATAAGTCCTCCGAAGAGGGACCTATATCTTCTCTATTAGGAGTTGCAATTGCCAGCCAAGTTTTCCTTCTAATTAAAGGAACATTATCCTCTCTTAGGTATTCTTCCTCTTTTGAAAGTATTTCCAAGGTTAGAAAAATTGATGTTTTATTCTTGATTCTCCTATAAATTATCTTCTTCAGTTCTAGCTCTGTGTTCTTACAAACTCAAAGGTTGAAGGTTGGAATCTTTCCCTACTTAGATGTGGATGGAGCCTAAATAGATGTATCTTAATTGAGTGGGGGTGGTAGGTAAAAAAATATCTTTCTTCTTCAACTCTTGGTATACATGAATCTTAGATGTAGGGCCTCTTACTACCATTTTCCTTGCATGACTAATAACCATAGTTGGAGCAAGAGGATATGAATGTTTGAATGTAGGAATATTCACTTGTGTTTCTTTCCCCTTTTCCACCTTTGGCCTCATCAGTACTGGATCCATTTTGAAGGGAAAATGTATCCATTTCTTTGTTACCACTACTACGTACCTTTCTCTATGATTAAAGTCATAATTATCTAGGGCTCCCACTTCAAAATTTAGGATGGCCAGAGTGAAAACAATATCCTTGTTATACAAAGGATTCAAGACATCTTTTGAATCCTTGTCCCAAGTTCACAGAGAAATGTGGACCTTTATGACATGTTGGGCCAATTCTAGTGACATCCTACATTAATCTCTTATCCCGCCCTTGTATTCATCCACACAATTATCTTAGTGGTCTTCTAGATGAGGCTCATGCTTATAGTAAGCTCTCTTGATTTTTATGAAGGTGCCTATAGGGTCATACCTTCCTTTTTTTATTTTGAGCTCACCCAAGGGGCATTCATCCCATTCCAAACAAATAGATTTGATCACCTTGATGTATAACACTATGTAGGCCCTAATGGATATTTAAGAGTTGAAGTAATGAATGTGTTTCTTTACAATGAGATCATGAGCATCAATGAGCTATGTTTGCATCTCCATACATGATCTTATCAGAAGGATATCATGGAAGATTCTTCAAATTTAGGGTACACCCTGCCACTCTAAGGTAAGAAAATACTCTGAATTGAATGTAATAGTTGTCCATCATCTTGATCTTTGTTGTAGCTTCTTCAGATAACCTCTTGGCATAATATCCTTCTATTGAGTGGATGATTGCAAAAAAATGCATCATTTAAAATCCTGTATTTTAGACTTCCCATGTTGAGTTTATCTTCCTTACCAACTATGGATATACACTGTAAGGATAAGAATTTGAGTCCTGAAGAGATCCCTTCTTATACAGACCTAGGTACTCTACTCATGTGGCCAAAATGTATACAATGTAGGAGTTCATGTAGAACCTTGGATTAGTACGTCTTCACATTCGGTAATTTCTCATCAAATTTATCACTAATAATCCTGCCCCAATCAATTTTCCTCTTTCTTCTCCTAATGCTCAATGATTAGTACCATCCAAGTCTCCAATTGTCTAGCCTGTGACAATCTATAAACCTTGCTTAATAGATTCATTAAATTTTGCATATCCTCGATCAAGTAGGCTTTGTGCATGTCCATTCTTTATAGTTTGTCCTCTTTCTGAGAGCGTGTCAGATAGTCCTTGTTGAGTTTATTATCAATATCTAGGATATTTTGGAAGTAATGTTCCCCATGCTCCTTTGAAACATGATAGTGGAGATTAATAATGGGAATATGGAAAACTTATTCAATTGCATGTGGTTGAATGTCTAGAACTATATCATCGACTTTATTATTTAGTGTCCTTTCATCTAGGACATAGTGCCCGATAATGGTCATGATCAGGTCCGGTGTGATGATTAACACTGGGTTCCCTGCTGCATTAATGAGTCCTAAAAAGACCATGGCAGTGGTATTGGATGAATGACCATAGAGTTCTACAATATTCTTAAGGAAGGATTTGAAATCTATTTGGCCTATGTCTCTGTCCGTAATCTCACTGTGGAGATTACCCATCTTAAATGGTGAGCCATACCCTTTGAACTTGTACTTCATTGCAAGAGGTGTAGTCATTGTTGTTAATCCTATACTTAGAGAGAAGAAACTTGTTAAAAATTTTTATTGAAAGCCTAAAAAATAATCTATGAAACACTTTGGTTGACTAGGAAGCAATAAAACTGAAAATAAACCTAAGATAAACCTTAAAAACCAAAAAATGGTTTAAGAAAAAATAGAGAAAATAAGGTTACTAGTTTTTTTAGATCTTAGGGGTATCAAAATACTAAAACCTTGAAAGACCAAAGGTTTGACCTGGTGGGCATTTGGATGAAAAAGGATGAAGGTTCTGGGCTTCAGACCTCTGAGACCCTTCGGGGTTTTGAGAGGTTTGATCTCCCGAAGCTCTGAAATGAGTTCCTTTTGGGGGTGAAGACCGGGCGTCAGGGTATTAGGAACCTAATTCCCCTTATGGGGATTCAAAGTTTGAAGACCTGATTCCTTGATGAGGGAATGATGGAAAAATGAAGTGCCCAAGGCACATGGTGTGGGGATGTCGGGGTTTTAGGCTATGATGTCCTTGTGGGATTTTAGAGCCCAAAGACTTGAATGTTGAGGGTTTGTGAGGTGAAGGGAGAACTATCTTCAAAATGCATGGCGGAGTTCAGGATTTGTGGCCTAAAAGCTCAAAAAACTACGATGTGGGAGAACAACTGATGAATTCAAACAAAACTAGGAAAACAATGCTAGATATGAATTTCAAACCCTAAAACAAGCTAGAAAACCTAAAACTCAGATGCTAAACTAAGAAACAAAACTAAGAAAATTGATGAAGGAAAGAAACTAAAACAAAAAAAACAAACTAAGGCACCAAGAAACCCTACCTTAAAAAGAAATCTTGAAGGTTGAAAACCACGATGAATCGATCGAGTAGAAACCTGTAATCGACCAAAATGGAAAAGAAATCTAACAATAAGGTCACCTAAATGCTTAGAAATCAGATCACCCAGAGAGAAGTTAGAAGGCTTTGTAGTCTCAATGTGCACAAATGAGGCACCCGACAACATTACATAGGCCTAGTGGGGGGGGGTGACATCAGTTGATGCTACGATCCAAAGGTCGCAGTGTTGGGATTTCAAGGTATCAGGGGTATGGGTTACCCTGACAACCCTGACTCTCCACCACCTACAATACGCTAACTCAAAGAGGGATCAATTTTTTGGGCTTTAGGGTTTCAGAAGTATGGGTTACCTTGAGAACTCTAAAAGCTTGAAAAAATAGTTTTAACTCTTGATTAAGGGTATTCTAAGGGCCAAAAACTAAAAACCAAAAAGGGAAAAAGACAAAGCAACACCACCCAAACCTAGCCTAGTAGGTCCCCAACTATCGGGAGCTTTAGGCCCACAATCTAACTCATAGGGAAACCGACTATCCTAGACTAAGAGACAACACAACAAGAGGCAAAAAGAAAAAAAGGGGTCTCCATTAAGCCAAGTGGATGAAATGGGGTGTGAGTTGTAGAAGCACAACAATTATAATTTAATATAATGATTTAATACAAGAAAAGCATTTCCTACTTTAATATTTTCAAAACAACTTATTCAAACTATTTTTAAACACTACATTATTAATTTCATTATAAAGTACACTCTTCTTAACTTATGTTCTATATCCAAACCCTAGATGAACAAACAACGATAAAGGCCCAAAATGCAAATTATAGAATTCATAATGCTTAAAGCCCATCATACTATGCCAAACATAATCAACAATGAACATGCTAAAGGAATTGAAAATCTAATGAAATCAAACATGCAACTCATCGCCAAAATACCAAGAAAAATGGCCAAATAGAGATGCCATACTAATGCAAT
The DNA here is from genome assembly GCA_027943335.1 of Chamaecyparis obtusa. Lineage (NCBI taxonomy): Eukaryota > Viridiplantae > Streptophyta > Pinopsida > Cupressales > Cupressaceae > Chamaecyparis > Chamaecyparis obtusa. The sequence goes on from BSBK01000247.1 coordinate 865,423, forward strand.
TATAAAAGCCACCACAGGTAATAACCAAGCCATGAAATGACATCTTTGAAATCTATAACGTAGCCTATCAGATGTAATTGTTGACTCTGTCAGTTGTAATAGTTATATGTTGGTTAACTTTGTCAGTTAATGTCAGGTTAGGTCTATTGGTATACATCAGGTTAACCACATGTGTGAGTAGTCAGTCAGTAGTTGAAGTTTTTAATATGAACTTTGCCTATCTCAAAGTTTCTAGATTTTGGCACCAATTTTTGGTGCTCTTTTCATTGTTCTATTTTAGATCTACTAGATATCATGTTTAAATGTGTATTGTAGATGAAGTAATAGAACAAATGTTTTATCTTCCTCCGGATTCAAGATTTATTATTTTTTCTCCTTTGTTCCAAAATATCTAATATGGTAGATTAGAGGTGATGGTTGGGTCAAGCTAAAGGATTTTGAAGGGTTTGAAGAAAATGTGCCTACTAGAATAGTAGTTTGAAGTCAGTAAGGATTTGGGTGAACCATTCATGTTCTTACCTTGAAAAATAGAAGATGAACTAGTCGTGTTTAACTTGTAGTGATAGAAGCTTCTACACCCAAAATGACCCAGTGAAAAACAAATCAAGGTAATTGAGTTTCTTGACATTTTTACATAAAATCTTGTTGTTTAGTTCATGAAATAGGCAAATAGATTGAAGTAGTCATGGAATCTACAAGTAATCCTAGCACACAAGGTCCAATATTGAATGACAAAAAATATGCCATGTGGGCCATTAAGATGAAGAGTTGTTCAAAGAACTTAGATTGTTGCTAGGCTGTAGAGATCAAGTATGAAGAACCTAGTGTACATGATATAGCTCAAATGAAAAATGCAAATGTATAGAGAAAAAGAAAAGATTTTAGAGCCATATGGAACCTACATACTCCATCTTTCCCAAAATAGAAGCAACAACAAGTGCAAATCAAGCCTGCGAGACACTTGCAACAACATATCAAGGAATATATAAAGTAAAGAATGTTAAGTTATAGATTTTGAGGAAAAGGTTTGAAACCTTACAAATAAAGGATACAAAAATTGTAGACTAGTTCATGTATTAAGCCATGTATGTAGTAAAAGAGCCTATGGTGAAGACATCTCAAATAGAAAAATTATGGAAAAAATCCTTAGAAGTCTTCCATAGTCATATGATATCTTTGTGACAATAATTGAAGAATGTAAGGACCTTTCTTTATTTTCCATTGAAGAGTTGACTAGTTCAACATTGAATCATGAGTCTAGAATGCAAAAGAGAAATGAACCTCTAGAGAATTCTCTATAGACACAAGCCACAATTAGTAGAGGAAGAGGTAGAGGTGGTAGAGGCAGAGGAAGAAGAGGTTGAAGCTCATTCCATTCAGATAATAGGGGCAACGTTCAACATCAAGCTAAGAAGCCTCTATCAAAGTAAAAAAACCAAAGAGGAAGATGCACAAGTAACAAAGGAAGAGGCAGATTTGATAAATAAAATATACAATGTTTTTACTGTAATAAATATGGACACTATGAGAGTGAGTGCAGGAAGAAACAAGAAGATCAGAACATGGGTAGTGCTAATATGTCAAACACAAAATAAGGAACTTCATTAATGTTTCTATCATGCTCAACAGTAGAAGATAACAACAAAGAAGACACGTGGTTGTTAGATAGTGCATGCAACAATCATATGACAGTAATAAAAATGCCTTTACTAGTTTTGATGAAACTGTTAGAACCAAGATTAAGCTAGGAGATGATCACTTGGTTCATGCTCTAGGAAAATGAACTATTACAGTTGTAAATAAGAAAAATGAAAAGAAGGTATTCATAATGTTTACTATGTTGAAAACTTAAAACACAATCTATTGAGTGTAGGCCAAATGAGTGAGAATGCATTTGAAGTTAAATTCAAAGGATCCACATGTACAATCCTAGACAAACCCCCAAGTAGTATGGTCATAGCAAGAGTCCAAATGACTAAAAATATATTGTATCCATTAAATTTGAGAAGTGTCAAACAACTTGTAGCGTATGCTTAGTATGCTACAAATTCTAATGAAATTTGGCTATGGCACCTTAGATATGGCCACCTAGAATTTAACAATCTAGATGAGTTACAAAAAGGTCAATGGTCCTAGGTTTACTAGTAGTATATGTTCATCATAATCCTTGTGAAAGTTGCATAATGGCCAAACACAAGAGGAATGCCTTCCCAAATGTAGCAACTTATAGAGCCAATTATCTACTAGAGCTGGTCCATATTGACCTCTTTGGACCAATGAAAATAGAATCTATAGAAGGAAGATATTACCTCTTAACCTTCATTGATGACTATAGTAGAATGGCATGGGTGTATTTCATCAAGAATAAATTAGACACCTTTGAAAGATTCAAATAGTTTAAGGAAATGGAAGAAAAACAAAGTGGTAGACATATTAAAGTCTTGAGGTCTGATGGAGGAGGTGACTATGATTCCAAATCTTTTGCAGCTCATATTGTAGAGAATAAGGCATACATAGACAATTCACTTCTAGATACACTCCGCAACAAAATGGAGCGGTAGAGAGGAAAAATCAAACAATTATGAACATGACAAGAAGTATGTTAAAATCTAAAAACTTACTAAATAAATATTGGGCAGAGGTAGTTGCATGTTCAACCTACATCTTGAATAGATCACCTACAAAAAGTGTGAAGGATAAGACACCTATAGAATCCTGGAGTGGAGTGAAGCCAGATGTAACAAATTTTAGAATTTTTGGAAGTATTGCCTATACACATGTGCCTAAGGAGTTAAGGAGAAAGCTTGATAATAGAAGTGAGAAATGTATAGTCATAGGTTATAGTGATGCATCAAAAGCCTATAAGATGTACAATCCAATAACCAAGAAGAAAATAGTGTCTAGAGATGTGAAGTTTGTTGAAGATAAATCATTCTATGACAAGATGATGGAACAAATCGTAGTCAACCTACTCCACATATTTGTGAACTAGTAGATGTCAAGAAACCAAGACGAAGACTACCTAGATTGCAGGTCCCAATAGTAACGGGAGAAAATCAAGGACACCAAGTGCATAGTCCTTCCAGCAGTGATTCAAACCCCACATTAAAAAAAATAAGGAACCAAAAGACTAGAACTATTAGAGAAATATATGTACAACATGATAACAATGAGTTTACTTTGATTTCTATTTATCTTATATGCTTTGAAGAAGCGGTTGAGAAGAAATAGTGGGTAGAAGCCATGAATTATGAAATAGCAGCCATAGAGAAATATGACACATGGGAGTTAGTGGACTTGCCACAAGACAAAATAAGAATAAGAGTTAAGTGGGTCTATAAGATAAAGCTTAATGAAAATGTTAGATTGAAGCATAAGGCAAGGCTAGTAGCCAAAGGTTTTGTACAACAACTCGTTATAGACTATGAAGAAAATTTTGCACTGGTAGTAAGATTGGATACAATTAGAATTGTCTTAGAAGTAGCAGCAAAGCACCATTGGTTAGTTTACTAGTTAGGCGTAAAGTCATCTTTCCTCAATGGAGTTCTAAATGAAGAAGTATATGTTGATCAACCACCTGGATTTTAGATCAAAGAACAAGAACAAAAGGTTTATAAGATGAAAACTGCCTTATATGGATTAAAATAGGCACCAAGGGCATGGTACATCTGAATAGACTCCTATTTACTTAACAAAGGATTCAAACGCAACAACGATGAACCAACATGACACACAAAGACAAACTTACGAGGTGAGATTTTAATTGTATGTATCTATGTTGATCATCTTCTATATACTGGTAACTTACACCTTGAAGAATTCAAGCTAGATATAGAAAGAGAATTTGAAATGACCGATCTTGGTCACATGAACTACTTTCTTGGTCTAGAGATTGAAAAACTAAAATAGGGTATATTCATCAACCAAAATAAGTATGGACAAGATGTGTTGACAAAATTCAAAATGAATAATTGCAAAACACTTCTAGTACCCCTATTGTTCCAAGTACCAAATTGAGTAAGAACAATGAAGGTGCTACAATAAATTCCACCTTATACAAACAAATAGTAGGTAGCCTAATATACTTGACAGTAACAAGGCTAGGCATTATGTTTGCAGTCAACCTTCTCTCTAGGTTCATGGAATCACCAAAGACATCTCATTGGAAAGTAGAGAAAAGAATTTTGAGGTATATTGCAAGAATAGTGGAACATGGAATTTTGTATACAAGATATGAAGACAACTAGCTAGTTGGATTCATAGACAGTGATTTTGTTGGAAGTGTAGATGACAAAAAGAGCATGCTAGGTTATGCATTTTGTTTGGGTACATATATTGTTTCATGGGCATTCAAGAAGCAATCCATAGTCACCATTTCATCTGCAAAGGCGGAGTATGTGACAACTACATCAGCAGCCTATCAAGCACTGCGGATGAAGAGATTAATAAGCAACATTGAACCATAAGTAAAGGAGGAGGCAATTACTTTATTTTGTGATAACAACTCAGCTATAGCACTTTCCAAGAATCCAGTTTTCCATTAGAAGAGCAAGCACATTGACACACGTTATCACTTCTTCAGAGAGCTGGTCAGCAACAGAGAAATCAATTTACAGTATTGCAAATCAAAGGATCAACTGACAGACATATTCACAAAGCCGTTAGCAAAAGAAAATTTTGAATTTCAAAAACAACAATTAGGAATAGTTACTGTTGAAGATATTGTAATCTAAGGAGTCAAAATTAAGGGGGTGTGTCAGATGTAATTGTTGACTCTGTCAGTTGTAATAGTTGTATGTCGGTTAACGTCAGGTTAGGTCCATCGGTATACATGAGGTTAACCACACGCGTGAGTAGTCAATTGGTAGTTGAAGTTTTTAATTCAAACTTTTCCTGTCTCGAAGTTTCTTGATTTTAGCACTCTTTTCATTGCTCTGTTTTAGATCTATTAGATATCATGTAATTGTGTATTATAGATGAAGTAATTGAATGAGTGTTTTCTTTGCCTTTGGACTAAAGTTCTATTTTGTTTTTCCCTATGTTCCAAAATATCTAGTACAACCAACAAAAGAAATGGGTACACTGGCTATAAATATGTTCCAATACATGGGACATTTTCTACAGGTAGAATACGCTAAAAAAAACTAGAGGTTTAAATATCTCAACCCAAACAAAATGCAACCAAGGAATTGAAAAAATGAATGGTTCTCAGACCGACGCTATTCATCATATTATAAGCCATAAACAAAGTTTCCAAAGTGGTCCATAATCAAATAATTATATTTAAATTCAATAATTAAGCATCAAAGTTATCTACCTAGAACATAAACACAACCTTAGTATAAGTTACGATGCTTTAGGCCACTTCTGGTGTTTCTCAGCATTGTAGAGCTTTTACAGTTATGGGCATCTTATTCTTAAAAGTCACAGCAGGGAAATTAATTATCTCATCGTCATGGTGGATCCATCTGCACACAAAACAATAAGAATAAATTCATGACTATAATTTTGAATACTAATATCATAATAATTATCTCATTAACCAAAAAAAACATATATGAAGGAATGGGTTTGATTTGTACGTGAACTGGGTTACTAAATAATGAAGAAAAATAGCGATTTCCAACTTGGCTAATTCTTGGCCTGCACATATTCGAGGGCCTCCTCCAAAAGGTGTAAAGTGCATGCTTGCTATCTTTTTCTGCCAGAGATTTGGTTAATTTCAGCAAGGAATTTACAAGTTTATTGAGTAATCTAAATCTAAAGACAAGGATTAGATTAGTTAATTTCAGTAGAAAGTCTTTTGAGTTATCTAAATTTATGAGTATGAGGAATTAACATACTTCCCAACGCCAAGGATTGAATGTGAGAGGGTCTGGATAAATTGACTCATCAAGATGCACATTTCTAAAGTAGGGAAATGCAAGCCACCCTTTGGGGAAAAAATATCCTGTCAAAACCCATGTCATAAACACTTGAGAATTCTTTTAAGTTAATATTTGTCCAGATGAATAAACAATTATGTGTGAATGGTTACTCACCTTTAAACTCCACATCTTGTACAACCTTTCTATTCACACCAGCAGCAGGAGGTGCAAGACGTAGTGTCTCATTAATAACCTATTTACAAGATATATCCATTGTATTACTCTTGCATCAACAACTTATATGTGTATTTATAGGATGTTATATATATAAATAAAACAAAAAATATAAAATTATGGTGAAAAATGGTATTTAGAAAGCTTTATCTAATGGTTAAGAATGTCTTCCTAAAAAAACCCTCCTCTTTTTCTATGGGTCGAGGTTAATGTCTAAGGCAAGTAAATATATTTTTATTCAATTTTTAATAAAAAAAGAAAAAAGAAGAAGACATAAATGAAAGAAGCTGAATTTTTAGTTGTCTGATACTTATTAGATAATAACCTCTAAGAAATTGATGCTGTTACAGACTCTGCAATCTTCCTGTCACAACAGTGACAAGATCTCACACAGGAAATCACATGACAGTTTTCGAAAACTTGATTGTTTGACCCTTTAAAATTCAAAACTAATTTTTCTGGAAGGAAGTAAGTTTGTAGGTAACATAAATATCTTTCTACTCACTAAGTTATAGGGTTGTACTAGCTCATACTGACACATTTTCTAACTACAAATTTTGGGAAAATATTTCTGAACAGAGTACTGTCACAAAAAGGTTATAACACATTCATTTCTCCATGAAAAAAACTCAAGCTGATTGCAAATGAAAGAAGATTCAATTACCAAACTTTTTTAATTGGTTTCATTTCTTTACTATACCTTAATTGGTTGTACCAAAGAAGACAATGAAACTGAAACCAAGTAAAACCGTAGAAAATGCAACAAAAAAATGGAGTTTTTCTTGTTCATTCATTCTCCAACCTTCTCCATCCATTAGATTCGAATTGGGAGGCCATATTTATGCCTTTTTCAATAAATTCTCATTATTACAACCAACCAACTTCCTTTATTTACAACATATGACTCTTTACATTCCATACTTGCATTCTTCAATATGACAATATTGACCTTTTACAATTTTTAGAATATTTTAAAAATGAACTCCTAACAACCTCCTAAGACCTATTACATCATTAATGTGGCTTCTTGGGCCTTATTACAACATCATAAGTGTAGTCTTTATTTTCTAACACTTTATTTTGTGGACTTAAAATTATAAAAAAGGTTGGAAAAGGATATGGAAATAATCTCTTTCTTCTTCTTCTTCTTTTATTTCATATTTCTAATCTAAATTTTTGTGATGCATGGTCGGATGTCGACCTCTCTAGTATTTTAATCAATTAGTTCCAACTCTTTTTTACATTATCTTTATTTTAGTCATTGAAAAATCTAAAGTATGAATATGAAATAATCACATCTAGAACCAAACTTACCTGGTGAGTAAAGGTCATACTATTGGCGTAGTCATTCCATGTTAAAGATTCTCCTTGCCCTTTCATTCTTCTAATGGCACAATGCTCTTCCTACATTATTAATTACATAGTATTAATATTCACCAATATACTATCTATTAAACATAATAACATTAAAATTAAAATACATAAAACATAGAAGTTAATTTACCTAAATTTAAATTAAAATATTTTAAAAACTTCTTAATTATTTGATATAAATGTAATTAAACCATATTAAATCAATTTCTCATTAGTAATTGTAAAACAAAAGTACTCAATAAAATATAACACATTTTAAAAACAATGAAGGAAGAAAATTCTAAAGTTCTCTTTTAAATTCAATCTTCTTCTCTACTTTAAAAAATATGAAGCATGAAAATTCCAAAATGTTCTATTATATTCAATTTTCTTCTCTTTTGACAATACTTAATAAACATATTTTTATATTCCTTAGATTCAAATAAAAATAATTGCATTACAATATAAATATTAAAATAAATATATTAAATTGATTTGTAAAATTTATATGATCACTATTTGTAAAATTTGTTAAAAAAAAAACTTCTAAATTGACTAATCTTTTAGTGTATTGAAGAAATGTTACAAAGTTTTGTACATTGAATAGTCATGTGTTATCTTTATAAAAATGTCATAAGATAATTATATTGAAAATATTATCTTTATAAAAATGTCATAAGATAATTATATTGAAAATATTAAACAAAAGTGGAAAATTTGGGAGGATATTGATTACCCTTAATTGGTCCAAAGCTTTTGGGCATTCATATATATATTTGACAGCACACATCATGGCCATGGGAGAAGTTTCCTCTCCTGCTCCAAACAAATTCATTATATTGTTGAAGATGATGGAGTCTGGAATCTTTTCTCCAGTTTGATCACTATCAGCCAACAGGGCATCAAGAATATCCTTCTGTTCTGAGTGTGGCTTCCTTCTTTTTTCCTCAACAATCTTTTTCATAACTTTCTCACAATTCTCCTTGCACTGCAAATTCATCAAACAACTAATTATTGATGATATATTTCACACATTATAGGCTTGAAAATGAGACCCTCTTCTTACTTTCAATGATCTATAATAGTAATTTCCAGGGATTTTGATTGGTAAGGAAATGATCCCCTCAATGAATTTTCGATACTCCATCATTAGATATGTGGTCTCTTCCCCTGGCTTAAGCCCAAGAAGATATTTTGCAATGATGTTGAAGGCCATCTGAAATAAATTATGACAAATACAATACAAAAATCAATTTTAAATGATAAAACCAGATCTAAGAATAATTGAAGAAATCTTATAATTTACAGTTTCTTGCACTATTGTACATTCATGATAGATTGATCATCCAGTGTATTGTTAGTACTCCTGGAATCAATCAGCACAAAAATCAATTGAATTGAAAAACAAAAATAAATCAATTGTATGTAGAAAACTTGTAGTAATTGTAATGAAAAAGCTTGAAAACCCAAATAAAATCCAAAATCCAACCGTTTTGCACTCGTCTTCAACATACACAATTCGGCCCTCCCAATTGCTCAGGGCTGTCTTGATAACATGCTCAACATCAGCCATGACAAACTCTTTAAGCTTTGAAGTGTTAATGAAGCTCAAAACCACATTATGAACCCTCTTGTGCAGCTCGCCATTAGTGCTGGCAATGGCTCCTTTGCCAAACAGATTTCGCACCGACCTCGGATAGTTGCTCACAAAATATTTGCCTTCACTCTGCAATATGAATTTGTTCACTTCTGGATCTATGGACATCACTGTGGGGTACCCCATGTGATGGGTAGTAAAAACTGGTTGTCCATACCTGCACCAACCCATTTAAATGTTCAATAAGTATTTAATGGTAGTAGATTTAGCATATTTTTGGATATATTTGTATAATTTTTCAGCAATATTTTGGATCATACATTATGATCTTATTTTTCTTTTCATTTTTATGATAGATCATGGAGTATAATCTGAAACGTTGATGATAAAAACTTATACACAATCATATTCAGAAGCATATTAACAACATCAATATATGCTTGATAGACTTTCTTATAACGTGATATTGCTATCAGAATTCAATACTGTAAATATTTTTGAGTAGACTGTTTTAGAGTTTTTCATCAACTTTTCACATCATACACGTGATCTCCTTAACTCTCTTTATCATTATGATGATAGATCACAAAATACAATCCTAAACATTGATAAAAAAACTCTAACACAACCTACTTAAAAATATTTACAATTTGTTCCATCTAGAAAAAAAAAACATTATAATCACAGAGATAGCAGAGCTGAAAAGGGTGAATTACGTACTTGGTCTTTCTTTTTTCTGCGTAAACATGGGGGGTTTTGGATTTGCTATCTCTAAAAAATTGGTGTGTTTCACCAATAACAGGCAATCCAAAACTTCCAGGGGGAGCACGTTTAGGCCTGTTTAACTGCCCTGCCCACAACATGGCCAGCCATAAACATCCCAATATTCCTGCAACTATTGCACCCAAGATCTCCAGAACAGCCATTATGCTTCTTGAAATTTTGCAGAGAAGCAATGAATAGGCACCTACAAAGTGTTGCCTTGCATTATATAATGTACCAAACCCAACTAATAAAAGGTGAAAATTTGAATGACACAGAGTTTGCCACGGGATCTCACAAAAGAGCGAGGACCCACTCATTGAACACCCTCTTCACATCCTCAAAATCATCTAAAAAGTATCTTTTTTTATCTGTTCTCTAATGACTGGAATATTTATTATGACAGGAACCACAAACTTTGAAAAAAACTGGCCTGTGTAGGCAGAGGGGACATTTTTTTTGAGAGATATGTGATTTGATTTGTTAACTAATTTTTTTTCTAGATTTCTTATTTTTTCAACAGAGTAATAAAAAATTTAGAAAAAAATGGTTTCTGTAGGTAGAAGTCATAATTTCTGAGAAAGATGTGTCTGAATATCATTTTAGTTGTTTCAATATTCTTGAGAGATTGATAATATATCATTTATTAAGAATTTAGATTGGTTAAGAATATTAGTTTTCCACAATCTATTATAGTTATTTATATTGTTTCTGGTTTAGATTGTGTCTGATTTCTATGTCAATATTCTGGATCACACTCTATAATCTATTATGACAATGATAAGAAACATTGATTAAAAAATCAGACACAATCACAGAAACAATTTAGATTAGTCTTAAAGATAAAAAAATCTTATATAAACGAGCAAGTTGTTAGAAGATTCTAGTAATTTCTACCAAGAACTTTGCGAGTTAAGATGGAATTTTTCAGAATAGTAATTATTTAGTAGTTTCCATAAATTTACACCTTCTAGAAGGGTTTCCAGAAATTTCTCTAGAGGCCTCCAGCTGGATTAGGAATTAGGTAAAGTTTCTAATATTATATTTAGAATGTTCTAGAAATGTATGTCCAGTACGAGAAAATATTTTAGAGTTTTCTATGTAACTTCTAAGCCTTCTATAAAAAAGGCATTTTGTAATTGTGTTTTATGCAAGCAATAAAAATGGTTCATGTGCCGTAGCACATTTATAATATCTATGTATCTTCTAAATCTGTGTTTGTATTTTTGGTTTGAGGAGTGGATCCAATACATCCTCCCCTACACAAGTTTTAACAATATATAAAAATAAAAAAAAGTTTAAAATTCTAAAGAAATAAATAGATAATATATTAGTTTGAATGACAGTTTAACAAATAAACTAAGATTTATAATTGACTTCATAACAATAGTTTATTTATAATTGACTTCATAACAATTATTGAATTCAAATATTAAATTTGCTGACTTAAACAAGAGTGAATTTGTTGATAAGTTTAAATCGATGGATACTTAGATTCCATTCTCACTAATGACTTATGTCCAGTGCTTCTCTAAAAATAACTTTAACTAAATAAGTTTTCTGCACGCATTCATATTTTCTAGGAAACTTTCTTCTCAAATAAGAGTGAAGGTGTAAGAAATTTTAGGTCTTTGGCTAATCATTGGAGAAGGCTCTAGATTTAGTTGGTAGAAAAGATGAAAAGACATACAGCAGTGGTGGTGGGGATACACAGATGTTTGAAGTAAATGGCAGAGAGGGAAGAAAGAAATGGCATTTATGAGAATATAAATAAAGTTAAAAATAATTGACATATTTAATAATAGATATGACATTCAAGATTTGATATCATGGTGACCTTTGATCTATTGATTTGAAAAAATTAAAATATATATTAATTAATGAAAGCAAAATTAATTTTTATATCTATTATTTGAAGCATTAATCAATAAAGAAAGGAAAATAATATTTGTATAATTATTTAAAATTTAAAAGTAAATATTGATAATTGAATTTTTGTTCAAGATTTTTTAATTTTGTATGATTTAAGTTTAAACTAGTGACAAAAATTGAAAGCAATGGATGCTCAAATATTCTTGTCTTAAAAGGAACTAATAATAACAAGAAATGCATGAGGACTATGCAAGAAAAGCCTATACTATTCATAAAATAATTAAGATTGACAATTTAACCACAAAATTTAAATCATTATAATTTCTTAATAAAAAATGAATAATATAACATTTTTACAATCGTCTAAAATAGAAAAAACTAATATAATTATAAGAGTTTTGTTCAAAAAATTTAATTCTATAAAATAATTGATTGAACTAATTAAAAAACTAAATTAAAGAAATAAAATATTATTAAACATAACTAATAATACTTTAAATGAACCAAATTACTTTATTTTTAAAAATCACTTAAATAATATCTAAATAAATATTTAAAATATAATTCAATTAAGAATTCAAACCTAAAGCAAAGAAAAATATAATGTCCTCTTCTTGAATCCAAAGTATTATTTTTGAAATGGGCTTTTTTTATTGAAGTTTTCAAAGATGAAAACTCTTGTAGTGTGTTTTAGAATTTCTTGGGTGCACGATCTAATCTTATTTATGTAAATTTTATTAATATATTTTGAGTGCATTATTTATTTTAAGCTTGAGCTAATGAATTAGTGAATGTGGTTGGCTAGTGTTAATTTGTTATATAAATTGTAGTTAGGTATATCTTTTTAATTTAGATATCATTATTAGTACTTGCCGATAGGCGAGCAAGTACTATTGCATCCATTTTTGGATTTCTTCCATTAACTAGTTATTATACCAATTAAAATTATTATTTTTATCAAATTTATTACAAAATTAATAATTTGTATAGTATACATGCACATTTTTATGTTTATAATTTAACAAAATTAATTTAAAGCTTTTCTATTGGCTTAAAAATTTAGCCTCTTATACACGGATTATTTTTAGGCAATATTATAGGGGCAAATACTTTACCATGCCTTTAAAATAATTCATATTTATTTTTAAAAATATGTTATAATATAAATGCATGGTTTTGGATATAGATTATTTATAAACTATATGTATATTAAATTGAATAATAAAATTTGTTATATGTATTATAATTAGATGTTATATATTTGGATTATATAACATAAATTATAATTATAATCTAAATATTAATAAACTTAACTTTTTCATTATATATTTTATATTAATTAACTTATGAATTAGTGATAATAATATCTATTATTTATAATAAATAATTACAAGTTATATTTTAAAATACTAAATAATATGATTTGACATAAGTTATATGAACTATATAAAATATTATTGAAATTGTTCCTTGTTCTTAAATTAATATTTTAGAAATAATTTACTAACCAAATTTCTATTTTTAAACTATTGGTTAATTTTAAATTTATAATTAAATAATTTTCCTAATTAAAATAATTATTCTCATTCTTTATATTTATTACTTTTATTACTTCAGATTATGGTTAAAAGGAACACATAATACTTTTAAGATTATGATTAAATTCTATTCTTATAATTTCAACTATCATTAATGGTATCAATATGATTCTACATTAAAAGAAATTAATTATAAAAAGTTATTACTTATATAAAACATAATAATTAAAAAACAAGTACTTAGCCACTACGTGACACTTATTTATCATGCTATCATGATAGTGCAATTACAACTGATTAGTTAAGAAAAAATAATTTATAACGAGACCCTTTTTCTTTTGCATATAAAGTCATCAGTACCAAGTGAACTGTTTTGGTTCCAAATATAAGAAACTTATTATCACATTTCCTCCATTTAGAATATAAGTATATATAAAAAAAAGTCCAGTGAAATCTTCTAGAATTATACAATAAAAAATAATTCATAGTATAATGATAATAAACTAACAACTAGCTACTATATATACCAATTTATACATATTTAATATGTGCACAGAAATTTAAAAAATAAATAAAACTATTGGCATCCATATATAGAAAGGAAAATAAGTACATCTATAAATCAAATAATAGAGTATCCTCTTTATTTTTTAAAATTAAAATTTATTATCTATATTATTATTTAATATTTGTGTATGTATGTAATTTTGATTTTTTGAATTTAGAAATATTATATATTTTTTCTTTAAATAATGTTTAAACTTAGAAACATAAAAATTCTTATTAATCTTTTTCAATTGAAAATTAAAAATTATGTATTATTTTTTAAATTTTAATTTTTTTTATGTCAAAATGTATGATTTTCATATTTTTTCCTTTTTTCTTTTTACTGTCAATAAATTTATTTTTTCTTGTTTTTAGGGTTGTTTACATGTCTATTTATTAGTACTTGTCGATAGGCTAAGCAAGTACTATTGCATCAATTTTTGAGTTTTTAGTGTTAACTAATGATTAAATAAAAAAATTTAGACCAATTAGAATTTTTTAGATTTTGTATTTTTAATAAATTTCATGTTTTCTAAAGTTAGATGCAATATTTTTAACTTTATCATGTATAAAAATTATTTTTGTATTATTTGATTGGTTAAATGAATTTAGGTTCTATAGAAACTATTAATTTATTTTAGCTCATTTAGTTTATCGGATTTGATGATAGTTTCTTATTTTTATATAAAAAATATATGTAATAATATTCATAATTATATTTTTTTAAAAATAGGAATAATAATAATAGTATTTGCATTTTTTGTAAATTCAAAATAAAATGATACTTTAAACTTGGTAGAAAAATAAATCTTTTTTATCTCACACAACAACTTTAACTTTAAAAAATTAATGTTAAATGAAAATATTGAAAAATGTAATTTTAAACATATTTCTAACTTTACCATAATTTTATTTCTAATTGAACTATAAATTTAATTATAATTGAACTGTTAGATAATTTTTTAACAAATAATTAGCCGATAGGCTATTTGTGGGAAATTTTCCTGCCGGAAAGTTGTCAGCCTCTACTAATTTTTTTTTCCGATAACTTAAATTTGAATAGAATTGTAAATAGTTATGAAAAATTTATAATAAGGAATTACTAAATATTTTATATTGAAACATTATTATAGGATATTTCTTTTTGGCAAAAAGAGATTTACAATAGATCGTATGTTAGAAAAACCGATTGGAGAATTTGGACGATGACAGCTGAAGAATTTTTTGGTGAGCTTTACATGGACATTGGAGGCCATGGATAATATGGTTATGATTTTCCCAGACCATGAGCTTGATTGGCAGCAAATCAAATTATAATTTGTATGGTGGTAAGAGTATTACGGAAAGTGGTGAATGGATAGGGTCTGAATCCTGCAGCCTTACAATATCGATTTTCTCCATGCATAGATCATTGTGGACATGGATGAGAAAAAGAAGTGTTTCCACCATCTTTGAATGGGCACTCTTGTGCGCACAAAAGTATAAAATAGGGCTTGTCCACTCTACATTTTTTGTTAGAATCTTTATTGGTAAGTAGTGGGGAAAGCTTTTGGCATCAGAAAATTTAAAATGGTTGGAGTACTACAGAATTGTAATGGTCATAAACGAAAAATATTTGGAGGTTTTTTATTGTTTTATTTATTGTTCTCTTTAACAAATAAATTTAGAAAAGTTTTAGATCATTTAACTTTATTGGTTGGTAGGATTTTAAAAGATCGAGAATTTTTTATTAAAAAAATTAAGGTTTGCAGACTCTTTTTTTTAACTAGATGTTTGATTGTGTACAACAAGGGAAGTTTTACCTTCGAAAAACTTATGGCTCATGTACTTATAATAACTGATACATAATAGTATTTGTGATAAATAAATTTTTGCAAAATAAGATGAGTATTTTATTTTTTATTCTCTCTTACAGATAAATTTTGAAGGATTTTAGATTGTTTGGCTTTATTTAGTTATAGCTTTCATCAAGGGCATATTCATAATCAGGCATACATAATGAATTGTGTGTTGTAAACCACATGGAAAAGCTACCAAATTGGTATAGACTATGCTCATGTATTTTTATTTTTTAAATGTGTCTATTTTGGCAGGATTTTACATCTTAATAATTTATTTTCACTATTCTTTAATCTTATTATCTAAGTTTGTTCTAGCTTTTGTCTCTTTTACAAAGCAATAATATGGACATTTTCCCACTCTTTCTTAGTATTTTTAGGCTTGTTCTTGAGTACACACCAAATTACAAAAGAGCAACAACATAAACTTTTTCATACCATTTCTCATTATTGTTTAGCCTTGTTCTCTAACTACTACTTCTACCACATATGTTGTTTAGAAAAATCAACAATAGAAACAAAAGTTCCCTCTAAGAGTTATTTTTTGGATGTAAATATTTAGGACAACCTACCATTAATATAAATAGATAATGGACTCACTGAATGTGATAATAAGAGATCATTTTTACAACTATTCTATAATCTTTTTCTCAAATTTTATTTTCAATCAAACCATTATTCAATGACAAGAATCTAAACAATAGAGATCCACCAACATACATAAATACACATCAAATTTCAATTGAGTAGCACCATACACTTTTCTTTGTTTTTCCTAATTATTGTTTTTTCTCGTTCTTTGAATTTGCCTTTAATAGTTATCTTTTACAGTACAAATTCCAACATATACGTTATTCTAAAAACCTTTAAGAGTTATCATTTACATGTACAACCAGGTTAAAATAATGCAACTCATAACTATTTGGTCTTGCAAGGTCATTAAGATTGGTGTGTTCAAATATTTGGTTATATGTAAAAGCAACACTCCTATCGGCTAACCGTTGCATGTACAAAAGCATGCGACTGCTAGTTTTATATACAATACAATTAAAACTACAACTATCTATCTAACTTAAAACTAAAATTAACTAAAGGCAAGTACTTAGCCACTATGTGGCATTTTTTATTTATTGTGATATTGCTATCATACTTCAATTATGTAGTTTTTTAGTAGAAATCATTGACTAATGTTTCATGAGTAGTGGTTGACTAATCTTTCATGAATGTTGAGTGTTTCATTCATTCTCATGAGAGATGGGTTCTTGTGAACCACTACTCATAACCACATGCTTGAGATGGAGTAGTACTAGGATCGGGGACCTCCCAAGAAGTCCTAGTGCTTCACCTCTATGAGCATCACCCAGATGTGATGAGTGCTAGAAGCATCCCATTCATTCTCATTAGAGATAGGTTCTTGTGAACCACAACTCATGAAACATGGGTCAATGAGTTTGACTTGCAAAAAATACATAGTTGAATCGAGTTAGCAATATCACAATTTGACTTATTGTGGAAAATATCTCCTACTTATTAGTTATTGCTATTATTTTTTATTTTTAAAACAAAAAGGAAAATATAAGGAAATATATGCAGTTGAGGTATTTGAAGGGGCAATACAATTTCAATGTAAGACAAGTTTCCAAGTAAAAATTATAAAAAATATAACTATAGACTGCAAATAAATATTAAATCTTATTTATACATATCTTAATGTATAGATCTAGTAAAATTATAAATACCATTCAAGGAGATAAAATAATTTTAAGTCAACAATATAATATTATTAGAACCACAAATTATTTTCACATCAATTTACCCTACCACCTCACAATAGAAAATGACTACTATGATATGTAATCTAGTGCTCATGCAATTCAAGTCATTAATAGAATTAAAATTCAATTCAATTAATTAAATGTGTTGGATATGTAATTTATTAAATTGATATAAAAATAATAATTTTAAATTGACTATTCCCAGGTTGAACCAATAGAAAGAAAGATAAATGACATTTTTATAATCATTTTAAATAGAAATTTAATTGTATACTATACGATTAATATTTTTTTTAAAACAATTTTATATGCTCATTAGATAAACTAATAAAAAAATTGAATAGAATGATAGATTTGGATTCCTACCTTGACATGAATCAATAATACTTATGTCCTTTTGTAAAAATAAAAATAAGAACACTATTTCAGGTGGGTGCAATTCCTTTATCTTCAAAAGGCCAATTAAATATTATTTAAAAACACTTTTAATAATGTATGTAAAATTTAATATAATTAATGATTCAAAATGTGTTAAAATGTGACTTGTATTTCTAATAATCCATTTTTCTATCCAAAATTATTATTTGTTGATGTAGGACCATCTTGGGTTTCTTAGCAATCTTGTATCAACCAAAAATATTTGTTTTTCAATTTTCCTATTCATTCAGTCTCTGAGTTTCTTTCTACGCACCTTCAGTTTGGATCTTTGGTAGTTGTGCACCTTGTGGCATGTTCTTAGCATCATGTTGAACCTACACCTAGGTTCACACCTTGCTCGGGTGCTTCACACTTGAGATCTTGTGGATTCTTGGTGAGACTTACTTGTTCTTCATATTTCACAACCAGTTTGTATTTTCTAATCTTGCAAAGGAATTTCCCATTCGACAGAGCTTTGTGGCTCATTTCTCAATGTTGCTAAACGTGTAGCTGACCTACTTGAGAGATCGTGATTCATGTTTCATCTATTGGAGGGAGATTCTTATGATTTGGGTCCTAACCTATAATTTTAATACATTTTTCTTATCAATGGGAAATGTAATATTTCTAGACTGACTTGATGCTTGTGAAACTGTATAAATTGAGGCAATTATTCCTTGTTTGGGTAGCTCTTAGAAGATTAGATTTCAGAAGCTTGTGGCTAAGAAAATTACAAGGATTTCTATTTGTACTCAAACCTTTATGCTTGAAATGTAAAACTGCATGTTGCAGATCCATTGTACAATTGATTTTCAGATAATGTAAAGGATGATCTTGCTAGTCTCTCAATTGAATCTTGTTGTTTCTGTTGTGTGACTCTTGTTGCACATATTAGATATATCTCTTTGAGGTCCCTCTTTCCATGACTACACCAAGTGGTATTAGAGCGATTTTTTGTTCCTCGAGGAAATTGATCTCCATAACCAGTAGTTGTGAAGCCCTAGATTCAATTGTTGTGGGGTGGCAAACTGAGGATCTAACCTGCAATTATAGAGGACTTGCGCAAGATGGTTCATGGAAGGAGAGATGTAGATCTAGCCATGATGGACATGTTAAGACAAATAGAAACTAGGTTAGAAGCTATGGAAATGACCCAAAGAAGAGGTTATCATATTGACGATGTCAATGAGGATGAAGATGAAGTCGAGGAAGAAGAGGCACCAAAACTTGAACATGGAGATGAAAGACTCCTAAGAGCCATAACCAAGATGAACACAAAACCACATTTTAATCCACCTGATTATGATGGAAAGTTAAAATTTTAAGAGTTGCTAGATTGGATCATAGATATGGAAAAATACTTTGAATTTGAGGGAACAAGTGAAGATAAGAAGGTGAAATTTTCTTGCATAAAGTTGAAAGGCCATGCATCCTTGTGGTCGGACTATTTACAAATTGATAGGAAAATAAGAGGCAAGGATAAAATCAAGTCATGGGATAGGATGGTGAATAAATTGAAGGCCAAGTTCTTACCTTCAGATTACCAAATAAGTTTTTTTAGGAAGTTGCAAAACCTAAATTAGAAGGATCTTAGTGTGAAGGAGTATACCGAAGAATTCTACAACTTAGATAAATTAGAGATAGTCATATAGATGATGACATTGAGAGGGTTGCAAGGTATCTAAATGGTTTGAGGATATCAATACAATATGAAATCAGTTTCATCAAGTTGTAGAGTGTGGAAGAAGTTTATCAATATGCTAAAAGTTGAGGAAAAGTTGAACAAGTGACAAGAAAAAGGCAAAGAGGAAGAGGTGGGAGGTTCTAGAGAGGAAGAACATTTTCTGGAGGAGGGAGATCTTATGGGGATTCGAAAAAAGACAAGGCATAATTCAAAGAAGATAGTTCATACTGAAGGGATGATAGAAATATCCATAGAGGTGGTGGATCAAGCAGTTATAAGAGAGGTGAGAGAAGAGTGTTTATAGGAACTTTCTTCAAATGTGGAGGATAAGGACACCGAGCCTTTCAGTGTACCCAAGGGAATTCAAGTAAGAGGACTAAGAAAAAGGGAATAACTACTTATGTGTAGGAAGAGCCAACTGAATCTTTGAACCAACCTGAGGACAAAGAATCCCTAATGGTTAGGAGAGCCCTATGTCATGAAGAGATGGATCAAGAGCCGTTGTAGAGGAAAAGTTTGTTTAAGAAAAGATCCAAAGTTGAAGGAAAATGTTGCAAAGTGATTATTGACAGTGGTAGTTCAGATAACCTAGCCTCTGATGAGTTGGTGAACAAGTCCAAGTTGAATAGATTGAGGAATCCTAAACCCTATCAAATAGCATGGATAAAGGATGATCATAAGGTACTGGTAAGTGAACAATGTATGGTGAAATTGAAAATTGGATCTTATCATGATAAAGTTCTTCGTGATATTATGCCTATGGATGTGTGTTATATCTTGTTGGGTAGCGCATGAAAGTATGATAGACAAGCTTTGCATTATGGAAGGAAGAATTTATGTATATTATATTTGTAAATGGGATGAAACAAGTGTTGTTGTCTTTAAAGTGGAGACTCTTACGAGTGAGATGTGTACTGGTGTTAGAGTTTTTTTGGTTGAGGGAAGAAATTTCTAGGATGGTCTAAAAATTGATATTATGAGTTATGCATTGATCCCTAAGAAGGCTAATTTGGAATCAGAAGAGGAACAACCTGAGGAGATAAAGGAGTTTCTGATAGAGTATAAGGACATAATATCAAATAATGTACATGATGGATTACCAACTATGAAGAATATTAGTCATTGCATAGATCGAATCCTTGGAGCTATTTTTCCAAACAAAGCAACACACCGAATGACACTGATAGAGAATGAAGGATTGAATAGGCAACTGCAATAATTGTTGAAGAAAGGTTTGATCAGAGATATTTTGAGTCCTTGTGCAATACCTATAGTATTAGCACCTAAGAATAATGGAGAGTGGAGAATATGTACTACTTCTAGAGCCATAAATAGGATCACAATGAAGTACAAGTTTCCTTTTCCTAGGATGGATAATATAATGGATTATTTGAGCATGGTGCAAAGTATTTCACAAAAAATGATTTGAAGAGTGGTTATCACTGAATCAAAATCAGGGAGGGAGATGAGTGGAAAATTGCATTTAGGAAAGATGAAGGGTTGTATGAGTGGTTAATAATGCCTTTTGGACTAACCAATGCACCTAGTACTTTCATGAGGTTTATGAATGAGGTATTGAATAAAGTCTTGGGAAAGTTTGTGATTATTTATCTAGATGACATTCTGATTTTCAATAAGGAAAAAGAGGATCATTTGTTGCATCTGAGACAAGTGTTGCAAAGATTAAGGGAAGAGAAGTTGTTGATAAATATTAAGATCAAGTGTTCTTTTATGAAAAGGGAAATAGTGTACTTGGGATTTTTTATCTCATTAGAAGGATTAAAGATGGATCTTGAGACGGTTAAAGCAATTGTTGATTGACCTACACCTAAAAATGTTGGAGAGGTGAGATCATTTCATGGATTGGCTAGTTTCTACCAAAATTTTATTAGGAATTTCATCTTGGTTTGTAGTCCTATGACTGAGACAATGAGAGGGGATAAGAAGGATTTCAATTGGACACATGGATCAAAAAAGTGTTTTGAATTGTTGAAGGAAAGGGTAATTGAACAACATGTGTTAACTTTACTTGATTTCAATAAGGTATTTCAAGTGGACTAAGATGCAAGTGTGAATGCTATTGGAGAAGTATTGACTCGAGAAGGTAGACCTACTTCTTATTTTAACTTGAGAAGTTGAATGATGCTAAGAGAAGGTATTCAATTTATGATAAGGAATTCTATGCCATAATTCAAGCCTTAAATAAGTGGAGACATTATCTATTGCCTAAATAGTTTGTGTTGTACATTGATCATCAAGAATTATAGTATTTGAATAGTCAAGGTAAGTTGAATCAAAGACATGTGAGATGGGTTGAGTTATTACAGAGTTATACTTTTGGATTGAAGCATAGGAGTGGTAAATAAAATAGAGTTTATGATGCTTTGAGTAGAAGGAATTTGCTGACAGAGATGATAATTGAGGTGTTGGGGTTTGATGAGTTGAAGACCTTTTATGAGGAAGACCCAAATTTTGTTGAACCTTGGAAATCTTGTAGAGAACCTATTGAAGCAGAATGAAGAAAATAGTTGGACTATTTCATTCAAGATGTTATGTTATTAAGAGGAATTCAATTGTTTATACCTAGGAGTTTAGTGAGGGACAAACTGATTAAGGATGTAAGCATTGTAGAGGATTAGATGGACACTTTGGTATTGACAAGATAGTGGCTTTGGTAAGTGAGAATTATTTTTGGCCCCAGATTCATAATGATGTAATGAATTTTATTCAAATTTGTAGGGTTTTTCAAGCTTGTAAGGGAAGTAGTCAGAATGTGGGATTGTATAAACTTTTGACAGTACCGAGTAGACCTCAGGAATACATAAGCATGGATTTGCAGTTGTGGATAGATTTTCCAAGATGTCACATTTCATACCTTGTGAGAAGACTACAGATGCAATACATGTACATGACTTATTTTTCAGAGAGGTTGTGAGATTACATGGGTTATCTAGGAGCATAATTTTAGACATAGATACTAAGTTTGTTGGTTATTTGGAGGACACTTTGGAGGAAGATGAAGATTGAATTGAAGTTTAGTTCTACATTTCATCCACAAAAATATGGGCAAATAGAGATAGTAAATAGAATCTTGGGAAACCTATTAAGATGTTTGGTTGGAGAGAAGACTAGGCATTGGGATTTAGTCCTAGCCCAAGAAGAGTTTGCATATAAAAATTCAATGAATAGGAGTACATGGAAGACACCGTTTGAGATAGTCATAGGGATAAATCCTAAAGGAGTATTAGAATTAATGGATATCAGTCATGAGGATAAGAGGAGTGCAGAAGGAGAAGCATTTGTAGAACATATGAAAACATTGCATGTTTAGGTGAAAGAGCATTTGGAGAAAATGAATTAGAAATACAAAGAGAGGGCAGATGAAAAGAGGAGATATAACGAATTTCAAGTGGGAGATGAAGTGATGGTATACTTGAGAAAGGGTAGATTTCTTGTTGGAATATACAACAAGCTGAAGATGAGAAAGTTTGGACTATGTAAGATCTTAAGGAGATTTAATTCAAGGAATGCATATGAAGTTGAGTTTCCAAATGACGTGGATATATCATCTATATTCAATGTTTCAAACCTATATGAGTATCATGGGGAATATTTCAGTGAAAATAATGGGTTACATGTGGACCAACAATATCCTAAGAAGAAAATGGATGAGATATAAGAGATCTTGGATAGTAGAATTGGTAGAAGTACTAGAGGTAGACAATAAAAATAATATCTTGTAAAATGGAAGGACGGGCCAGTAGAAGATTCTTCATGGATTTATTAAGAAGAGGTTGATCATCTTGGTTTTCCTCTAGCCCCAACAAGTAAGAGGCTCACTTTTCATAACCTCGGATTTCTTATGCATGACCATCTTGAGTTTCTTGGCAATCTTGCATCAACCAAAAATATTTATTTTTCTATTTTCATGTTAGTTCAATCTCTGAGTTTCTTTTCGTGCACCTTCAGTTTGGATCTTTGGTAGTTGTTCACCTTGTGGAGTGTTCCTAGCATCATGTTGAACCTACACCTAGGTTCACACCTCAATCAATTGCTTCTTAGTTGAGATCTTGTGGATTCTTGGTGGGACTTGTTCTTCATGTTTCTTGACTAGTTTGTATTTTATGATCTCACGAAGTAATTTCCTATTTGGTGAAGCTTCATGGCTCATTTCTCAATGTTGCTACACCTATGGCTGACCTAGATCACAATTCACATTCATTTATTGGAGGGATATCCTTATGATTTGGATCCTAAACTATAATTGTAATACATTTTTAAATTTTCATTGTGAAATGTAATCTTGATAGGCCAAGTTGATGCTTGCGAAAATGTATAAATTGAGGCAATTATTCCTTGTTTAGGTAGCTCTTGGAAGATTATCTTTCAGAAGCTTGCAGCTAAGGAAATTGCATGGATTTCTATTTGTGCTCAAGCTTGTATGCCTGGAATATAAGATTGCATGTTGCAAATCCATTTTAATTAATTTTTTAGATAATGTGAAGGCTGATCTTGTTGGTCTCTTAATTGACTCATGTTGTTTATGTTGTGTGACTCTTGTTGCTGTTAGGAATAAGGTGTCTCAACCTTGGATAATTCCTATTCTTATTATTTGTTTTGTAAAATGTATTTCTTGCAAATAATGTTGATGTGTCGGCATCTTGAATTGTGTGTAAGGAGATCATGGCTAAAATGGTTATGACAGATTCCTATGACACGTAAGAGCTATGTCAGGAAGATTCAATGATAGGTGAAGACATGTGGCAACTGATAAATTTGAGTACTATACACTCTTCCCCAATCGTGGGGTTCCTATTTTCTCGGAGAATGGTAAAACCCTAATACGGTTATCTTTGGGAGTAGCCCTAAAAAGTGAAGCACATGATATAAGCTTTTTTAGGGTTGTGAAGAGATATGATGCGAGTGTATTGTTGGAACATTTTATGCTGCCATGATTTGTCTTCAAGGGTTTAGAAATCTTCTGAAAGAACTTGCATTACAAGTGTATTGTAAGCTGTAATAGTTTTGATCAATACATTGTGCAGGTTTTGGAGTGCTGGGGTTTTTACCGAAAGGTTTCCCCAGGGTATATCATTGTGTCATTCTCTATTTTTCTGTATGTATGGTATGTGGTTGCAATATCTTTGTTAAAGTAGTTAACGAATCTGAAATTGTAAGGATTTAAAAGAATTTGCACAATACTCTCCTATAGAGATTAGCGTAGGAAGCTATTTTCGCACCTGAGTTTCCTTACAAGTGGTATCAGAGCTTGATCAACTTTTGATCCTAGTTATCGGGTAGGGTTTTTTGAGCTGATCTCAAGTTTGAGTGGGAGTTTTTTGCAGAGCATTCTGAATCTTATTTGCAGATTGAGATGGCAAGTTCATCATATGGAAGAATGGAGGTGGAGAAATTTAATGGCACTAATTTTGAGTTGTGGAAACTCAAGATGGAAGACATGTTGGAAGATCGTGACCTATGGGAAGTGACTTCAAATGCTACAAGACCAACAACTATAGCTCAAGCAAATTGGGATATCAAGGACCGTAAAGCTAAGGGTCTCATAAGACTCTGTTTAACCGATGCAGTTCTTCTGAATGTTCTAGATGAGAAAACCGCAAATAGTTTGTGGGAAAGACTTGCGGCCATGTATCAGGCCAAATCTCTGGTGAACAAGTTGTTCCTGAGGAAGAATTTGTACTCTCTGCGAATGGAGGAAGGTGGATCCTTAACGGATCATTTAAATGCATTTAATCTACTGGCTGCACAGTTGACATCAACTGGTGTCAAGTTAGAGGAGGAGGATCATTGCTACACACTTTTGTGTTCTTTACCAAATTCATGGGACCATCTTGTGATGGCTCTCAGAAGCACGTTAGTCACCTTCAAAATGGATGATGTGGTGTCTTCGCTGCTATCAAAGGAGATGCAGAGAAAGGCTTCCGTTTCAGAAAAAGAAGCCCTTGTTGTTCTTGGGAGATCCATTGAAAGAGGGAAGAAAAATGACAATAAGTCTAACAATAAGGGTAGATCCAAATCCCGTGGGAAGTCAAAGACTTCCAATAAGTCCAAGGCAAAATGTTGGAACTGTGATAAATCTGGGCACTTCTGTAAAGACTACAAAGAGCCAAAGAAGAAGAAGAAAGGTTCAGATTCAGCTTCAGAAAGATCTCAAGAAGATGGTGATGCATTCATCGCAGCTTTGGCAGCCCATGCATTTGATGATGTGTGGTTGGTTGACTCAGGTGCATCTTTTCACATGACCTCTCATCGAAACTGGTTCTCAAAATATGAAGAGTTCGACGGTGGAAAGGTGTACTTGGGTGATAATTCTCACCTAAAGATAGTTGGACACGAAAGGGTCACTATCAAATTTCTTGATGGATGAGTAAAGGGAATCAACGGAGTTATGCACATTCTGGGTTTGGCATGAAACCTATTATCTGTAAGTATGTTGAATGATGTAGGTGTGCAAGTTGTTTTTTCGAAAGAAGGATGCAAGATGATGAGAGGATCGATAGTGCTTGCAAGGGGTACTAGGAGAGGTACCTTATTTCAGCTAGATGCATGTATTCCTCTATGTAATAGTTCTTCATCCTCACCATCTGAACAAGCAGTGAAGAAGTCTGTGGCTATTGGTTCTGATGGTAGTGCAAACACTTTGGAAGGTAAGCTTCCTGCAGAAAAGACAATGTTGTGGCATATGAGATTTGGCCACATTGGTGATAAGGGTCTCAAAACCCTAAAAAATAAAAATCTTGTTGAGGGGTTAAATGATTGCAATCTTGAGTTTGACTTCTATGAACACTGTGTCTATGGTAAACAAAATCGTGTTTAGTTTTACTCTAGTTCTCACAAATCTTTTGATGTTTTGGATCTTATTCATTCTAATGTATTTGGTCCTATAAAAGTTCCTTCAATCTCCAAGTCTGTATTTTTTTTATCTTTCATAGATGATTACAGTATAAGGACATGGATTTATTTCCTTAAAAGTAAGACACAAGTCTTTAGTCGGTTCAAGGAATTTAAAGCTCTTGTAGAGAATTAGACTAGTAAGAAGATTAAGTGTGTGAGAACTGATAATGGTGGTGAGTTTTGCTCAGCAGAGTTTGAACAGTTATGTAAAGAACAAGGTATCGAGAGGCATAAGACAACTCCTTATACCCCACAGCAAAATGGAGTTGCAGAGAGAATGAACAGGACACTGATGGAGAAGGCTAGGAGTATGCTTAGTGGAGCTAGTTTAGAACAAAGGTTTTGGGCTGAAGCTGTGGCCACTAGTTGCTATCTGGTTAACAGATCTCCTACATCAGCCCTTGTTGGTAAGACACCCATGGAGGTGTGGTTTGGTAAGAAGCCTTCAATTAGACATCTTCGTGTTTTTGGTTGTGAAGCTTATGCACATGTTCCAAAGGAGAAAAGATCTAAGTTGGAAAACAAAGCTGTTAAATGTATTTTCATCGGATACAGTGCTAGTGTGAAAGGATACAAGCTTTGGGATCCTGTGACTAGTAAGGTGTTGTATAGTAGAAATGTTATTTTCAGAGAGCTAACATCTTCTCCTATTGTGCTACAACCAGATGAAAAAGAAAAGGAAAAAGATGTTGTTTAGTTGCCTCCTACCCCTGAGAAGACTGAACAAAGAGACCATGTTGGGCCTAATGATGAGGGGAGCTCTAGCAGCTCTGATAGTTCAGAAGAAGAGGAAGAACAACCTCAACCGCAGCCCTTGAGGAGATCCATGAGAGAAAGAAAGCAACCAGAAAGGTTTGGTTATTCTATGTTAGATTCCAATTGTGCCTTTGCTTTGATTACTAACACTGATGAGCCTAGATCTGTGAAAGAGGCTTTGGGCATGGAAGATGCAGGTTCTTGGATTGAGGCTATGGATGATGAGATGGCTTCATTGGAGAAAAACAAAACTTGGGACCTTGTACCTTTTCCTAAAGGGAGAAAATCTGTTGGCTGTAAATGGGTGTTTAAGAAGAAATTCTATTCAGATGGCAGTTTTGAAAGGTACAAAGCTAGATTGGTTGCAAAGGGGTATTCACAGGTAGAGGGAATAGATTATGGTGAAATATTCTCTCCTGTTGCAAAGTTGACATCCATTAGATTTTTGTTATCTCTTGTTGCATCATATGATTTAGAGATAGAACAGATGGATGTGAAGACAACTTTCCTTCATGGTGATTTGGAGCAAGAGATTTATATGTCACAGCCTGAGCACTACATTGTTAAAGGTAAAGAATCCTTAGTTTGCAGATTAAAGAAATCTCTATATGATTTTAAGCAATCTCCTAGGATGTGGTACCTTAAGTTTGATGCCTTTGTGTTGTCAATTGGATTTGTAAGATCAAAATCAGATCATTGTGTTTATTTCAGAGTTGAAAATGATCACCTTCTTATTGTTGCATTATATGTTGATGATATGTTGCTGTTTGGGAAGGGTAAGGGTATGATTTCTAATTTTAAATCTCAGTTGTCAGCACAGTTTGAGATGAAAGATCTTGGGGTAACTAGGTACATCTTGGGTATGGAAATCAGTAGAGACAGGTCTAACAGAAAACTTTGGTTGAGTCAGAGTAAGTATGTGAAGTCTGTGTTGGACAGGTTCAGCATGGTAGATTGTAGACCACTATGTGTTCCTATTTCTGTGGGAACAAAGTTATCTGTAGATGATTGTCCAAAGTCTCCTAGTGAGGTGGAGGACATGAGTAGAGTACCTTATGCTAGTGCAGTTGGCAGTCTTATGTATGCTATGGTCTGTACTAGACCAGACATTGCCCACGCAGTGGGAGTCCTGAGTCGGTTTATGGCTAACCCTGGACGGGTACATTGGGATGCAGTTAAGCGAGTATTCAGATATTTGAGGGGTACATTAGATTACTCCATATGTTATCATGGTAACTCTTCTGGATCTCTACATTCAGTTTGTATTTGTGGGTTTGTGGATTTAGATTGGGCAGGTGATATTGACAGCAGGAGATCCACCAGTGCTTATGTGTTCACTATGTTTGGTGGTGCCATTAGTTGGATGAGTAAGCGACAACCTGTGGTTGCTTTGTCCACTACAGAAGCTGAGTACATGGCTGCTACTCATGCTTGTAAAGAAGCCATTTGGCTTAGAAGATTGTGTTCTGATGTTGGTGTTGATGCAGAACATATTACTATTTGGTGTGACAGTCAGAGCGCTATTTGCCTTGCAAAGAATCCAACTTTCCATGCCAAAACGAAGCACATTGATGTGCAGTTTCACTTTGTGAGAGATATGGTGGAAGATGGAAAGGTAAATTTGGAGAAGGTAGATACTGTGAAGAATGTTGCAGATGCATTAATGAAACCAGTGGGCACTGAGAAGTTCAGATGGTGTTCGGAGTCTATGGGCCTTTTGGCCTATAGCGGTTAGTTCCTGTTATGTTCCTGTTGCTCTTACAAGGTGTTTGACAAGTGGGAGAATGTTAGGAATAAGGTGTCTCAACCTTGGATAATTCCTATTCTTATTATTTGTTTTGTAAAATGTATTTCTTGCAAATAATGTTGATGTGTCAGCATCTTGAATTGTGTGTAAGGAGATCATGGCTAAAATGGTTATGACGGATTCCTATGACACGTAAAAGCTATGTCAGGAAGATTCAATGACAGGTGAAGACATGTGGCAACTGATAAATTTGAGTACTGTACACTCTTCCCCAATCGTGGGGTTCGGGGCATTGCCCTGAAATTTTTTTTGGGGTTCCTATTTTCTCGGAGAATGGTAAAACCCTAATACGGTTATCTTTGGGAGTAGCCCTAAAAAGTGAAGTGCATGATATAAGATTTTTTAGGGTTGCGAAGAGATATGATGCGAGTGTATTGTTGGAACATTTTATGCTGTCATGATTTGTCTTCAAGGGTTTAGAAATCTTCTGAAAGAACTTGCATTGCAAGTGTATTGTAAGCTGTAATAGTTTTGATCAATACATTGTGCAGGATTTGGAGTGCTGGGGTTTTTTACTGAAAGGTTTCCCCAGGGTATATCAGTGTGTCATTCTCTATTTTTCTATATGTATGGTATGTTGTTGCAATATCTTTGTTAAAGTAGTTAACGAATATGAAATTGTAAGGATTTAAAAGAATTTGCACAATACTCTCCTATAGAGATTAGCGTAGGAAGCTGTTTCCGCACCTGAGTTTCCTTACAGTTGCATGGATTGGATAGATTTCTTTGCGGCCCCTCTTTCTATGACTGCACCATTTTTAAAAGGATCTATCATTGAATCTTTCAAGGATGGATGCTCTTGGTAGTATGTTCTAAAGGATGAAACCCTACTATAAATCATTGTGCAATTGAATATGAAACTTCAATTTTTCTAGATTGGAAATAAAAATATAAAAAACTTACTAATCTTATGTTGGCTTAACTTGATAGAATACCCCATGCTAAACATTTAACTATTGATTGTACAAGCTAGAAAGGTTGTCAGGTCTTGTAAGAAAACCTATCTTAAAAAATTTCAAGGAATGAGAAGGGGAGATGACATCTCCTAATGTTACAACTCATTATAATGAGGGAGAATGCCTAAAAATAGGCCTTATAACTAGGATTTTTTTGAAAGACCACATAAACATGATAAGAAAAGATATTTCAAGAATCAAGAGAATAAAAATATGGACCCATGTAGAAGAGATCATGTGCATGCTATCAACTTCTTTTATGGTGCTCAAAGTCTACTACCTTCCTCATGATATTGTAGCTTGTACAAACACATTACAATTTATAAATGCCAATAACCTCTCTATAAATATGAAAAACATAACACTATGATGAAGATATTGGTTAGTTGAACATATTTTAGTATACATTCTATTAGAACATGACTTTATGTGTTAAAAACTTGTATCTAGGTCTAGCCCTATTTGTTCTTTTTTATGTTGACTCAACTTTGATAATTGATTTAAGAAAATACAATTGAATTTCCCCTTCTCTAAAATCTTTCCTAGGCTAGTCCTTTGATTTCCTCTAAATTCTCTTATGCTTCAATGTGTTTCAAAATACATAAAAAATTCTAATTATGTAATTTGTAGGGGTTATTTTCCTTAAGTTCTATAGGTTTCTAGAATCTAGATTTTTATACCTTTAGATATTTTCTTATCAACATGTTATCCTTGGGCATCTCTTCTCTTCATTTCTATTAACTTATAAAAATTCATCTCTATATAATATCATTTCACCTTATCTCCAAGATGTGGTCCAAACCTTGGAAATTTTGTCTAAGAATATATTCTATTAGTTTCTTAGAATTGTCATGGTTATCATGTTGGTCATCCAATTAGCTCTACAATTTGATGCTTCCTTAGATTTTTCCTATTACCAAAGTAGTATAATTTATCCCCTATTCATATTTCTCTTATCACACCCCCATATATTTTTCCTTCAATAATTTATTTAATTTAAGTCTCTTTTATTGAGATTTTAAGCTCAGATATCCTATCACCTAACTCCCTTTTCAACCTTGACAACCCAATACTTTATAGTGAAAGTATTTTAAGTCTATTGGCATCAGAATTTGACACACAAGTTTGTTAGAATAACTGAGAGGAGGGTGAATCAGTTATCCATAGTCCCAAATCAAAATGTACAATCCAAAACAATTTACTCAAACTACTACAGATCAGTAACATAAAATACTATATTGTTTGTGCTTTTACTGATTACAAGTCAATAACATATAACCATTACTGATCAAATCCAAAATGCAATATGTAAAGTATGATAACAAATAATCACCACAATGAACACATAACAAAAAAGATTTAACGTGGAAACCCTGTGAAGGGAAAAACCACCTAGGACCGACAACCCAAAAATTGTTCACTCTTCTGAAGTCACGTCGGTGAAGACCCAACCCTATTAAAGGTTACAAACACACTGTGAGGTGTGACCTTATTAGAGGATTTTAGACCAACCATTATCATCCAACCAGCATTCACTATGGGGTTGATAGGATAACAAATGTACACTCTATGAATGACATTACAAGACTTTCAAGTCCACTCGGTTAAGAGATTTATCTGTTTACAATGGTTAAACTGTAACAGTAGGTGATCTAATTACAATACAACTTCAATTGCAAATTATCATATCTATATTAT
Organism: Chamaecyparis obtusa; assembly: GCA_027943335.1. NCBI lineage: Eukaryota > Viridiplantae > Streptophyta > Pinopsida > Cupressales > Cupressaceae > Chamaecyparis > Chamaecyparis obtusa. The sequence goes on from BSBK01000247.1 coordinate 897,038, forward strand.
GCTCATTCAAATCCTCTGACCAATATATCAATTCTGTATCAACAATAATCAATGACTTACTGTCGCTCGGTAATAGCTTTCTGACACTTAGTAAACTCTGTAGTTTGGTTCTCCTTAACTAGTTTGATCAGGCATACATGAAGCTTGTTCATGCGATAATTCTGCAATCTCCTTCTTTCGGCATAAGTTTCATAATGAAACCTTAGTCTCTTAAATAGACAAGTAAACCATTTTCTTCTCCTCCATAAGATTTTGTTGCTTATTCTCCTTCATCTATTTTGCCGCTTAAACCTTTCTCAGCTGATGTGTCAGTAACACATTTTAATTCCATCCTTTAGATCTTCTTTAAATTATGCTAGCCATTGATCTTCACAACAAACATTATCTTCATCTCCTATCACAAGGTACTTTCCAGCTCATCAATCCTTATTGGCTAAACTAATCATTTAGTTCCTTTCTCTTGCTCGGTTAACAAAGAAATGCGTCGGTGAACACAAGCTCAGTTTATACTGCGCTCGGTATACACTACACTACTCGGTGTATACTATGATGCTTCATCAACCGACCACATTGCCTTGTGTCTTTCAGCTCTTTTCCTCATCATAAATGAATGAAAAATAATCAAGTCAATAACATAGGGTCATAGACTCATCAAAAAGTTACCCAATGAATTCCTTATCCTCATCTGTCATATACATCTTCCTCATGTAGATATTTTTTTTCTTCATCTCTTTTACCCCTTTTCTACAGATGTTTAGGTATTATAACTTACAAGATAAGTGTTGTCAAACTAGTTGACATCAATGACAACATATTACTGATTTAATCATATTACATATCTAATCAGTAACTCGGTGATCAGTAATCACAGATCTTCAATTAGGTTCTAAATTAGTTGTAGTTCATCAATCTCTCCCTTTGGCATTGATGGCAACTCAAGTAATATGAAATATACCATACACATACCAAACATGTATTGTACAACTTTGTGAACAAATGTTGTACAAGCTCTCCCTAGCTTAATATGTTTAATCACTACGTTACTCAACAACATTACCAATGCAGCTTTGACATTCTACAGATATGATCTTTTCAGTTCTTGGATTCCTTCTTTTGTTCTCAGTATCTAATCCTCAATGCTCTCCCTTTCTTTCAGTTTGTCTCTCCCTTAGATAGATGTTTCAGTGTTCTCATCGGTGCATATGGTTTCATATTGTTTATCTCTCCCTTTTACAACAATACCAAAGAAACAAATAAACATACAGCTCTGTAGTAGCCATGTAACTCTCTATTGTCCGGTGCATTCTCTATATCTATGTATACTAATATGCCAATTTGTTCCAGTTCTTCAAACTTTTCACAACCTTAGACATGATCCAAAGTGTGAACTATGTTGCATCAACATGAATGATCTTCTGATAAGATTAGGCTGATGCAACATCCAGATCACATTAGTGACCGGTAGACAGGGGACGAACCCCAATTCTAGTCCTCAAGTATTCAAATGTATCCTTCGGCAGAGGCTTTGTAAATATCACTACAAGTTGTTCTTTTGATGTAACAAATTCTAGCTTAACTTGCTTCTCCTGTACTTGTTCTCTTAAGTAGTGATACTTAATAGATATATGCTTTGTTTTAGAGTGCATCACTGGATTCTTTGAAATGTTTATTGCACTTGTGTTATCACAATATATAATCACCGGCTCAGTGATTATCTCATTCATACCTTCTAACACTTGCTTGATATATGCAATATTTGAATAGTTTGTAGTAGAAACAACATACTCTACTTCAACTATAGACTGAGAAATGCAAGCTTGCTTCTTACTTGTCCATGTAACAAGTCTTTCACCAAAGAAAAATGCTCCTTCGGTAGTACATTTTCTGTCATCCACATTTCCAGCCCAATCAGCGTCGGTATAGACTTTGAGTTCAAATTTTCCTTCCTTAGGATACCATAATCCATAATCTTATGTTTTCTTCAAGTATCTTAAGATTCTCTTTGTAGCAACCATGTGTGACTCTCTAGGGTTTGTAGAAAATCTTGCAACAATTCCCACAACATGTGCTATGTCTGGTCTACTGTGCACTACATACATTAATTTTCCAATCATAGATTGGTACAGTGTCTAGTTCACCTCTGTAGTTTCATCTTCCTTATTCATTTTACATCCAGTAGCCATCGACGTTCCCATAGGTTTAGCATTTTCCATGCCAAATGTCTTCAATACTTCCTTTATATATTTAGATTGTGTGATGAATATACTATCATTCTGTTGAATCACTTGTAAGCCTAGAAAGAACTTAATCTCTCCAAACATAGACATTTCAAATTCACTTCTCATTTCATCAGCAAATGACTTACAAATTTGATCTTGTCCTCCAATTATTATGTCATCCACAAATATTTCAGCAATAAGAATAGTATCATCAGTATATCCTTTCATATACAAATTGTTGTTCTCACTTGTTCTAACAAATCCAATAATTAACAAATAAGTATGCAGCCTCTCATACCAGGCTCTCGGTGCTTGCTTCAAACCATATAAAGCTTTAGGTAATCTACATACCATATCTTTATTTTCTGGATCTACGAACCATTCAGGTTGTTCTATGTAGACTTCTTCTTCAAGTATTCCATTCAGAAATGTTGACTTGACATCCATTTGGTAAACTTTGAAATTTTTTGTGTGCAGCATATGCAAGTAACATTCTGACTCCTTCTAATCTAGCAACAGGGGCAAAGTTTTCACCATAATCTATTCCTTCCTCCTATGCATATCCCTTGCATACTAATCTAGTTTTATTCCTTGTTACCTCTCCATTCTCATTAAGCTTGTTTCTGAATATCCACTTAGTACCAATAACATTCTTGTCCTTAGGTTTGGGTACTAAACTCTAGGTTTTTTTCTTCTCTATTTATTCTATTTCCTCTTTCATTGCATTAACCCATTCATCATTTTCTAATGCAACTTTTACATTCTTCAGTTCATATTCACAAACTAGACATGTACCTTGTCTTGTCTTACTCCTTTTTTGCATGCCAGCTTGTCTGTCTCCAATGATTTGTGTCTTAGGATGATGTCTTCTGACAAATCTTGCTAGTATCTGATCTCTTCTTTCTTTTTCATCCTATGTAGGTTCATTTTCTTGCTCGGTAGGTCCTTCCTACTCATCGGTTTCTCTTTCCCATTCCTCGGTATTGTTTTCCTACTAACTAGTTGTCACAATCTGTGACTTTGGTAGATACTCAGGTTTTTCAATGTAAGTGAATATACCGTAGTCTTCTGGTTCCTTTCTTATTTCCTCTATATTCTTATCATCAAACTCATCAAATCAAACATTAGTACTTTCAATCATTTTATTAGTTACTATGTTCAGACACTTGTATGCTTTACTTTTACTAGAATATCCTACAAATATCCCTTCATCACCTTTTGAGTCAAACTTTCCATTTCTTTCATCTTTCAGAATAAAACATTTGCTTCCAAAAATCCTGAAATAACTTACAGTGGGTTTGTGTCCAAACCATAACTCATAGGGTGTCTTGTTAGTGTCATTCTTCAATTGTACTCGGTTCAGAACATAAACAGCTCTGCTGACAGCTTCCCTCTAGTATGTCTGAGAAACATTCTTTTATATCATTAATGTCCTTACGCAGTCAACAATTGACCTATTCCTCCTTTCAGCAATGCCATTCTGTTGTGGTGTCCTCGGTGCAGAGACCTGTCTTTTAATACCATGCTCATTAAAAAAATTAGTAAATTCATCAGAAATAAATTCACCTCCTCTATCAGATCTTAAGCATTTCAATTCTTTACTAGTCTTTTTTTCTACTTTTTCTTTATACCACTTGTACATCTTGAATGCCTCAGATTTTTATTTCAAGAACATGACAGTCATCAACCTAGTAAAATCATCAACAAAAAGAATAAAATATATGTCTCCATAGTAACTTTGAGTTCTCATAGGACCACATAGGTCGGTATGAACCGACTCAAGTATCTTCTTTGTTGAATAATCTTTGCTTTTGAAACTAGATTTAGTCATTTTACCTTTTTGACATTCATGACACATAACATGATTAGGCTTTGATAAGTTAGGCAGACCTCTAACTCTTTTCTTTTTGCTAATCTTAATCATGTTATCAAAATTCACATGACATAACCTCTTATGCGACAACCATTCATCTTCATCTTTCATCATTAAACAAGAAGACTGATCATTATCAAGATAAAATAGATTACCTCTAGATTGTGTACCAGTTCCAACAAGTCTTCCTCTATCATCAAATATGTTCACCTTTTTCTCTCAAAAGAAACTCGGTGGCTTGAATTGTTCAGTTGTGCCACACTTAGCAAATTATAGTAAATAATCCTTTTATCCAATAAGAATTTTCACATTTTAATCTATCATTTATCATCAGGGATCCTTTACCTCTAACCATACAGGGTGCATCATTACCCATTCTTACAGATCCTCCATTGTATTCATCAAGATAATTAGATTTTTCTTCATCACCAGTCATGTGATGTGTACAACCACTATCTATGATCCATGTATCATTCTTATTAACCTTAGAGATAAGTGTTGTCTCTGCATACCTTTCATCTTTTGAATCATCCTTCATTGCCACAAATACTACCTCCACATCATCATCAGTGTCGGTATCGGTGATATCTTCTTCCTCAGCAATGTAGCATACCTTCTTTCCTTTATCATTATTGTCTTGGTTGTCTCTGTTGTAGTGTTGATAGCCTTTGTTGTTTCTTCTCCCATAATTTCCTTCAGATCAGTCTTTGTTTCAGTCATCATATTTCTTGTGTGGACATCTAGCAACAATGTGGCCAACTTCTTTACAGTTAAAGCATGCTAAAGGTAATTTACCTCTATATCTTCCTTTTACTTTAGGCAACGTCCTGGCCATAAGAGCTTCAAGTTCATCAAGCTCATCATTAGTATTGCTATCACTATCATCATTCTTATTTCTGCTACTAGACTTACCAATCTTTAGAGAAGACATAAAAGAGGATTCAATAGACGATACAACACTATTATCATAGTTGTTCAATTCAAATGTTGTAAGCTTTCCAATCAAATTATCAAGAGTGAGTGTGTTGTTAGGTGCTGACCTATTTTCATGAATTGTAGATATTCTGATGGCATAGATAGGCAATAAGGTCCTTAGAATTTTGCTTACCACAGTGTCTTCATCAATAACTCCATCTAATGCTCTAATAGCGTGAACTACCTCCTTTATTTTGTTTGTGTACTGCACAATGTTTTCACCTTCTTTCATCTTCATGTCATCGAATCTTCCTCTTAAACTTTCGGCTCTTGCTCTCTTGACATTCGTATCACCACTATAAACTTGAGCAAGTTTATCCCACATCTTCTTAGCAGTAGTATAGTCTTTGATGTCTTCAAATTCGGCATCTGAGCAGTAGCAATCTCCATCATAGTAACATTATGTTCATGTCTATCTCTTAGTTGATCAAGGATCAAGGGACCAGTGGGCGGTGCAAGGTATCCATTCTCCATCAAATCTAGGGCATAATTCCCAATTCCAGATATATGCAGCTTCATTCAACTTTGCCATATTGTGAAGTTATCTTTGTTTAGCTTTGGCACATCCCTCTTAAACATTTTGAGACCTTTGTGCTGAAGTCCTTAAAACTCTGTTCCAAGCAACCAATGCTTTGATACCAATTGTTAGAATAATTGAGAGGGGGGTGAATCAATTATCCATAGTCCCAAATCAAAATGTATAATCCAAAACAATTTACTCAAACTACTACAACTCGGTAACATAAAATACTATATAGTCTGTGCTCTTACCGATTACCAGTCAATAACATATAATGATTACTGATCAAATCCAACATGCAATATGTAAAGTATGATAACAAATAATCACCACAATGAACACATAACACAAAAGATTTAACATGGAAACCCTGTGAAGGGAAAAACCACCTGGGACTGGAAACCCAAAAAATGTTCACTCTTCTGAAGTGACGTCAGTGAAGAACCAACCCTATTAAAGGTTACAAACACACTGTGAGGTGTGACCTTGTTAGAGGATTTTAGACCAACCGTTATCGTCCAACCAACATTCACTATGGGGTTGATAGGATAACAAATGTACACTCTATTTATGACATTACAAGACTTTCAAGTCCACTCGGTTAAGAGATTTATCTGTTTACAATGGTTAAACTGGAACAATAGGTGATCTGATTACAATACAACTTCAATTGTAGATTATCAGATCTATATTATGCTCATTCAAATCCTCTGACCAATATATCAATTCTATATCAACAATAATCAATGACTTACTGTCACTCGGTAATAGCTTTCTGACGCTCGGTAAACTCTGTAGTTTGGTTCTCCTTAACTAGTTTGATCAGGCATACATGAAGCTTGTTCATGCGATAATTCTGCAGTCTCCTTCTTCCGGCATAAGTTTCATAATGAAACCTTAGTCTCTTAAATAGACAAGTAAACCATTTTCTTCTCCTCCATAAGATTTTGCCGCTTATTCTCCTTCGTCCATTTTTCTGCTTAAACCTTCCTCGGCTGATGTGTCGATAACACATTTTAATTCCATCCTTTAGATCTTCCTTAAATTATGCTAGCCGTTGATCTTCACAACAAACATTATCTCCATCTCCTATCACGAGGTACTTTCCAGCTCATCAATCCTTATCAGCTAAACTAGTCATTTAGTCCCTTTCTCCTGCTCGGTTAACAAAGAAATGTGTCAGTGAACACAAGCTCGGTTTATACTGTGCTCGGTATACACTACACTGCTCGGTGTATACTGTGATGCTTCATCAACCGACCACACTGCCTTGTGTCTTTTAGCTCTTTTCCTCATCATAAATGATTGAAACATAATCAAGTCAATAACATAGAGTCATAAACTCATCAACAAGTTACCTAATGAATTCCTTATCCTCATCTGTCATATACATCTTCCTCACGTATATATTTATGTTCTTCATCTCTTTTACCCCTTTTCTACAGATGTTTAGGTATTGTAACTTACAAGATAAGTGTTGTCAAACTAGTTGACATCAATGACAACATATTACTGATTTAATCATATTAATTATCTAATCAACAACTCGGTGATCTCTAATCACATATCTTCAATTAGGTTCTAAATCAGTTGTAGTTCATCAATGTTAACCATCAAATCATTTCTAAATTTCCTCACAACTCTTAAGTGTAATTTTTTTCCTTTTATCCTTTAAGTCATGAGCCTTTATACTTTCCTATCCATGAATAACTGCCCACCTATATGTCCCATATTCTTGATCCTCTAATGGTTCATAAAATTTTCTAACTATTTTAGAGTTCAAGATTTTTTCTTTCATTCATATCCTTGTATCCAACTTTGAACCCACCATATTGATGGCACCCTTGCATTAGAGTTGTGAGTTGATCCATGATTGTTGACATCTTAATATATTGTTAATGTCTTCTATTTTGTGAAGCTCCCTACCAAGCCATATGTGTTTATATTTTCTAAGTAATTAGGATAATTTCATTTGATTAAGCATATCTAATTATGTCCCTTATTAATTTATTAAACTTAAGATAAACTTAGAAGTTCTAAATTCTTTTACTAGATTGAGCTAACTATATCTAGCATTACATAATTGTCATTTAAGTTATCTTAAAACATAAGAATAAGACATATGGCATAATATTATCTAATCCTATCCCTCAACCTTTTCTTTATAAGAAATTCATATCATATATATTTCATATTCAAGCGAAGGTGATCCTGGGGCATGAGGAGTTCTCATCCAAATCTTACACTTATTTGGAACCATTTATTTTCTATCTTAAGTTATACTTTAGGGGGATTTCAGTGTCATATTCTATTGTAGTATTAAATTTTATTAACTTTACTTGGTAAATACATTTCTATTTTAAGTATTTAATAGCTTGCTACATGTGATCCTCAACCCTTGATCTTTAGCTTGATTGTTGTGGTTTCCCACAAGTGCATGTTAGTTTTCCCACCTATTTTCAAATGGGTCATCCACCATATTGGTCAAGACTTAGGGAATCCTTAAGTTGTCCCAATGTTTATTAAGACTTTCTCAATTATCATAGTGTTCATGCTAGGATGATCTAGGTTGCTAAGATGTTGATTTCCCCACATATATAAAAATTACACGTCATCCTTGATAAAAGGAAATTATATATCTATCCTTCGTTAGTTATTGAATAATGAAAAAAATAGGTGTCTCCACTTAATTGAAGTTAAATCATATTCTCTTGTAGATATGTTACAATGAATCATCCATTCAAGAAGCTCTCCACACAAACATATACATGTATACATAATATATGTAAATTATATACTTTACATAAATGATATATCAAATAACATTATGTGTGTGTACGTATGATGCATGTGTGTGTATTACTTTTTGACTATTTAATTGACTCCATCAAATATTCTAGTTGATTTTCTTTTCTTTAGAAAGATAATTGTTGAGTATTACTATAAATATAAGGCCAGGAGAAAATCATTTTCTTAATAATTTTGATCACCTCCTTACTCATCAAAAGAAACTTTATCATGTATAAAGAAACATACTTCTCTCTCTCCACATATAACCCATTGTACATTTGGAATTTTTTTGTTAAATTGATGTCAAATTTTAATCCTTCTAACTGCATCATTTGAATTACAAGACCAAATTTATTTATACCTAAGATCAATTTTATTATACCTAAAGCTTGATTGAATAGTTCATACCCATTTCCAATATTTTGTGGCCACTATTTGAAAGAAATAAATGTGCTTACTTCTTCAAGCCCATTATTGTGCTTGCTAACCTAAAATAAGTTCTCATGTCAATGACCTCACAAACATCTGTAAGAAAAAAGATTTAAAAAAATCAATCTCCTATAAATAAGAACTTTCTATATTTACAATTATTTTTAAAGTACTCGCTCCACAAAATACTTATGAATTTTGGTCCATACTAATATTAAAATATTATTAAAAATTAGTCATAAAACATAAAGGTGTAAAGAAACATACTCAAATTGTAACCCATAGACTAAATTGACTTTATTCTAGATAAAAAATGACACTAGTTTTATTTAATGAAATCTCTAAATTTTTTATGGTTTCTACTTGCTTGACATATATTCCTCTCCATATTCTGCTTGTATTGAATTTAAAAAATTTGATCAAGGTTTGGTAGATAGATCTATTATTTCTTTAACGTCATATCTTAGGTTTTTTCTTGATATCAAAGACATACCTTTGCATTTCATTTTCCCTATTATGTTGCTCTCCATTATGTAAATTTAGTTTCTTATTGGAGACTCTTTACTTTTGCATAATGTGCATTGTGAGAATCATAATAGGTTGTTTTACTTGTTCCCTTGCTTGGGGGCAATGTATCTCTTTCTTATTTATTTCTCCTTCAAAGGATCTATTGTCTCTTTGTTGGTTACATCTTTTTTACTATATGATGTCCTTTTATAAATGGACTTGTTTGTTTAGGATCTTTCTTTCTAATGGGTTTGATATCCTTCTTTATAGGCTCTTCCTTGTTTGGAAGTGTATATCTTATATAATTGATTTATCCCCTGAGTTTGGATAATGTGACATCCATCTCCATCTCTTCATTGTCTCTTTATGGATTTGTATTTTTTTATGGTGGTACATCCTTTCTAGTATGAGATTCTTTGTTTCACGCAAAGTGCTTTCATCTTTGCTCAAAAATATTTTTCATGCCTTAAAAGGCATGTCTACCATAAATTGATTTTCCATTTAGGGAATGCATACTTGTTTCCTTTTGTAAATCATTTATTCCCCTTTGTTGATTTGTTTCTCTTATTGAATGATGTCCTTTCTTGTATAAATATATCTATTTACAACTTATTTTTTTGAAACTACATGCCTATTATAAAAGATTTATCACTTAGGGGGAAAGGCTTTATGTGTTCATCTTTTTCTTCCCTTTCTTTCTAAGTATCTACTTTCCTTAGTTTAGTGACATTTGTTTATCATCCAACATTATTTTTTTTACATAAAAAAGTCTTTTGTTTTAATCCAAGATTCTCTCTTATGCAAGAGGTGTATATCCTAAATCACAACCTCTTTCTTATGTGCAAAGCTTTTTTCATCCTAAACAAATTCCCTTACTTTGGGGCTTAAAGTATGTTATCCTTTACCAAGAATCCCTTTTTCACCTCGTGATAGGGGGCTAAAAGGGTGCATTCTTGTTGTCTTCCCCTCTTTGTCATGAAGATGATATCTTTGTTCAAGAACTCCTCTTGAAGGTAGACATCTTGTAACCAAGATAGAGTTCCTTCCAAGGGTCTCTTCTCACTTGTGGATATCCTTTCACGATTAGCTATTTCCTTGGCTAACAAGAGTCTTCATTCTTTGCTAAGGGAACAAGCATACATTGTTATTTTAAGGATATCACCTTGTTGTTGGAAGTGGGTATCCTTGTTCTCTTTTCCTTATGATGCTTCCATAGTCCTATGTTGTCATCATAAAAAAGGGGACATACATACATCCTTTTATATTATGCAACCTTTTGTTTATTTATCCCTAAGGAGATAATACTTTTCTTAGGACTAATCATGTTTTTATTCCTAAGGAGACAATGTTTTCCTCAAGATTGGTCATCATTTTTGGATCCATATGGAGACAAATATTTTTGTAGGACTAATCCCTTAATCCACCCCTGAGAAGGAATTTTTAAGCTACCCCTAAGAGCAAATTTCGTCAAGTCGCCCCTATGTGAAAAATTTTCAAGGTAGAATTGACTAGCATAACACAACTTTCTAGACCATTAATTATCCTTCTCCTTTTCTCTAGGATGAGTGAAACTAGCATTTAACACAACTTGCTAGCCTTTCATTCTCCTTATCCTCTTATCCCATGAATCACCTAGCATAACACAACTTGCTAGCCTTTTGGATTCATGGTCTCTCCCTCTTCTTTCTATGCTCTCATGGCTATGCTAGCGGGTATCCTTAAACTTAGTAATGTATTAACTCTTTTCAATTCTCCCATGATCATCTCTCTCTCTCTCTCTTTCTCTCTCTCTCTCTCCTTTACCGTGAACATGAGGTTGTCTCATACTCCCGCTAAAGTGGGGGCTAAATGTACTATCGTAAATTGTAAGCACCTAGAATTAGTGTACAATTTAAGGACTATTTGACACCCACCTTAGTGTGTTTTCTATATCCTCATATGGTACTTAATTGACACCTATAATCAAATATAGGTCCTCTATCATTTAAATTTTGTTCATAATTGAGGTTAGCTCTTATTTCTAAGTGTGATCATCTATTTTTCCTCCATTCTCATAATTAATTTCATCACCTAAGCCCTATATCACCCTTTATGGCATTTATATTTTCTCCCGACCTCGAAACTAACTATACCCCATTTTTTTGCATCCTCTCACTGTTTGGGACCCATGGTCCCCTTTGAGTCTTGATTGGAGGGTATAGAATGACTCAAACATTCTATACCTTGAAGATTGAACCCAAATTTGAATTGGGTCCCTATCTCGATAATTTAGTGGAGGATTAGGACATTTAGTCATCCTGGTTGAATTCTACCCCCGATATGTTTTGAGAGGTATATAAACACCCTATCTCTACTCATTTTGCATATGATAACCACTTTCAAACATTTGTAATTGGGCTATCAAGTCCAAAGAAGAAAACTAAGTTCAAAAGCCATCAAATAATCAGACATTCTTCTTACGCATTAAAGGTGTTTCTCTCCATAGATCTAGCATCTTTCTGCATTGGAGGTCAAGCAAAGGAGTTTTCTATCAAGGGAGGAGATACACATTCACCTACATTCATCCAAGTCTTCTTTCTCTTCTCCTCAATCAAGATTGAGGTGAATTACAACATCCATTCTATGAGGATTTATCTTTCATTATTTACTTTTTGGTTTTTGTGTTAAGTCAAAACTTTTACAGATCAACATATTTGATCGCATTCAAAGAAACATTTGCATTGCCAATGCATGATATAATTCATTTACTAGATCTAGCCTCTGCTATGTGACATCACGCTTTCTTTTATTTCATTTAATTTCATTGTTGATTCCTAAACAGGGTTTTGGCTAAGGCAAACCCCTTTATTCAACCTTATTCCTCTCTTTTTTTTGTGCGGGAACAAGTTACAGACCTACCAAAACTTTTTTGGGTAGATTGGGAATAGTCAAAGCATCCCTACAAGTTTCGGGCAAAAACTCAGCGTACAAAATGACTCAATTGCTATGTATCGAATACAAAATGGCTCAACCTCTACGTATACGGGTATAGAAGAGCTCAATCATTGTATTCCCTCCAGATCAGGTTGAAATTTGAGTAGCAGATATGTTACAATGTTGGGATCTCAGAATAGTAGTTACAGGTATTTCTAGTATTCCATTTGTCCAATATTCATATTTGAAGTAGCATATTTCCTATTTCAAATTCTAAATATGCATTTCTTATCTCATTACCATTTCCCATTTCAATATTACATATTTAGTGAAGGATCATTGACCTATTTAGCAATTTGGACATTCCTAGCCTATTGGAACATCTTCCTTCAGAATGTGCAATCTTGAAAAGGAGAAGTGACCTACTTCTTTGCATTGTTCCCTTTTCATGATGTACAGTACATAGCCTTTTTTTTTATCTACATAAACCTAGGGATTTTTGGATCTGCTATTCCTAATAGATTCTAGTGTTTCACCAATCATAGGCAATCCAAAACTTTCAGCTGTGTAACTGACTTGCCTAGAATAAAATGACTTAAACAACACACAATAACAACTTACTCTTAAACTAAAAGTATTAAATAGTCAAAATTAACTATCTTTTCCAAATTTAATTTAAATTTGTTCATTGAGCATGTGAATCTTATTCCTGTAACTACTGCCCCCAAAATCTGCAAAACAGCCATTATTCTTCTTAAACAATTTGCAGAGAAGCAATGAATATGCACGTAGAAAGTATAACATGCACTATAGAACGTACCTAACCCAACTATTCTTGAATGGGATGTACCAACTAATTTGATATACGAACCACAAGAATATGAAAGAATTTATTTGGCGTTGGTGGAACAGAGTTTGCCACGGGGATATCACATTCATTCTAGACATTCTTTCAATCTCAACTAATATATAAAATAGTTGTCTGCAATAAATTTCTTATTATTATCATAATATTTCTTATGAGAAGAAATATAACTAAAATTGAAACACCGCCTGTGTAGGTGTAGGTAATATTGTCTGAGAAAGATGTGTGTGGATGCTTTTTGATTTGGCCTAACATTCTTGAGAGACCCAAATGATCAGCTAGTTCATGTTTAATGATGATACATGACAATTTTTGTATTCTCATAATTTAAATTTGTCAGACTTGAAATAGAGACACCATTGTTATCCATTCGGTTTTACATCATTTGGTTGTTAAATTCAACTCTTATATTTATGAAGAAAGGAACGTAGCATTAAATTCTTGAATCAATCTCACCATCTATTTATTAAATATGGAGCAGGTGGGAATTTCAGTGAACTTCAAAGGTAAACGATGTTGCATATAATTATCTTTTATTTCTCTGCAGTTATCTAGTTTATATTCTTATCGTAGTTTATATATATATATATATATATATATATATATATATATATATATATATATATATAAGAGTAATTATTTTTGAAATTTTTTAATTTACATTATATTTATGCATGAAGTTCACACATTTCAGATTGGAATTATAGGTACAGTTCTTTGAAATTTCTTCAAGAAACCATTCATTTGTTCATATCATACATCATATCTACAAACATTCAAAATTGATGTCAACTGATTAATATTTTTGTTAAATGGTGTATAAATCATATTTAAACACTTAGATAAGCATAATAGGACTAGGAAATTTCAATCTCTAATTTAATTGTTTAACATCAAATAATAATACCATGAGATACAAATAAGTTACAATGTTGTCTATTTAATGTTATTATATATTTATTTTTTAAACAAATAGAAAATGCTAAAATGATATTTCTTGACGTCTTCTACATATATTTATCCAAATATAGATATGCTAGATTGATGTCAACTGATTAATATTTTTGTTAAATGGTGTATAAATCATATTTAAACACTTAGATAAGCATAATAGGACTAGGAAATTTCAATCTCTAATTTAATTGTTTAACATCAAATAATAATACCATGAGATACAAATAAGTTACAATGTTGTCTATTTAATGTTATTATATATTTATTTTTTAAGCAAACAGAAAATGCTAAAATGATATTTCTTGACGTCTTCTACATATATTTATCCAAATATAGATAAGCTAGTCTAGTTTATATATATATATATATATATATATATATATATATATATATATATATATATATATATATATATATATATATGTATGTATGTATGTATGTATGTATGTATGTATGTATGTATGTATGTATGTATATTTATATCTATGTGTGTGTGTGTGTGTGTGTGTGTGTATATATATATAAGAGTACAATCATCTAGATTTAATATTGCATCTTACATGATTGTAAAAGTGTAAAAATAAATTAATGGTTGAATATTTGAAAAAAATGGTAAATAATAGTAATATTATATATCATTTATATTAAAAAAAGGTAAACAGTTATATTATTTTTATTGGTCAAAATTCATATTTGATTGATGAACTTCAAATTAATGAAGGGTCCAAATCACTTTAATGTATTTGGTCCATTAAACTTAATTTCATTCATCTTCAATCAAGGAAGACAATAACACCTAAAAAAAGTTCTCTTAACTGTAAAAATAATATAAATAAAGATAGGAGTCAGTTAGTTATTAGGAAGGTTGATGGCCTAGGAAGAGCACCTACATTATGTAATCACCTAAAAATGGTCACCTAGACTATTAGCCCCTTTTGCTAAAATCATCAATTGCTTATTCTTGATCAAATCCTGGTGCTATCATTTATTCGATTATTTTCTATGGGCTAACCATCTTATCCTAAAGTCTTTATTTATTTAAAAAGAATTTCCTTCTTTTTTATTAAATAAAAAGCCCCCCCACTTTTCCAATTATCCTAAGTTGCACAAATAAAGCATTATTCTTATTTTATAAAAAGAAGAAAAAATATTTTTTGTCTCATATGGACACAAAAGTCAACTCTTATTTTCTCATTGGAGGATACTTGTGCACATGGATGGCTCCTCTTTGATGCTCCACCGTTGATTAAATCTTTTTCCTCTTAATCTCCATGGTCCATTCCTTCTCATTTCTTATAAAAGGAGAGTTCTCTTCTTCATTCTAGATCCCCAACTTTTTATGCTAACTTTATGCTGCAGGATTTCTTGGAGACTTTAAAACTTTTGAAGACTTTGGAGCCTTTTAGAGATCTTTCTACATTTAGCTTTCATTCTTGCATTCTTATCTTAGCTTCATGTTTATGCTTTCTTAGATTAGTTTCCTTTCAAGCTCTAGCTTAGATCTCACATAGTCTAAATAGTAAGGATTTGTAATACTTCTATCTTTCACTTTTATAGCTTAGCTTGCATTTCCATTTCTAGCATAGTTGCATTGCATTTGCATTTCCATTTGATTCTTGAAGATATTGGCATTCTTGCACTTGTCTCATTGAATCTCCCATTGCATGGTTTACTAGCAAGGTTATTGGCTTAATAGCTCTAGCTGAGAGCATTCTTAACACCCTTGCACTCCATGCATAAGGAGCTCTAAATCAATTTCTTAAGGTATCCCATTCATGGATTCTCTTGGAAGCAATGATTTAGAGAAGTGCACTATTTAGTGTGTACATTTTTGGCGCCCACCATGGGGCAGAACATTATTGTTTTGTCCTTTTTCTGCATTTCCGTTAATTTTTCATCATATTTTAGCGTTAGTTTCGGCTCTTTGTTTTTTTTGTCTCAGATTATCGTGCGACAGTTTGCCAGGGTCATGTGATAGTTCTGTATATAGCAATGTGATACTTTATCAGTTAAAGTATCGCGCGCCTTGCAGCATTCTGTTGCACTGTAATACTATACTCTGTCGCTCGCAGGTAATGCGAACTGTCACACAGAAAGATAATATCGCCCCACTATACTGCAAAGTATCGCGTGATTCTTCTGGCAACAGAAATATCGCACAGACCTGTAAGTGATTGTTTTTAGCTTCTTTTTTTTATCTTGCAAGTTTCAGGCTTTCTGTTATCTTTTTGAAAATTTCAGCATTTTCAAAATTCGTGCCTCTGAAAAACTGACACCCATTTTTGAGAAATTTTCGCATACGGTATCAAAAATTTAAGTGTGATATATCGTTGGAAAGCTCTTTCCAAGCCTAATCCAACCATGTTGGTTTCATTTTCAAATTTTTCCATTTGATTAGCTATTTTACTTGCAGATTATTTGATTTTTTATGTGCTAACCATTGTGGAGCTAACAAGTTGTGCTTGTAGGTGCTCTTATTGCTTGAAATTATTTGCTTAAAAGAACGCATGTCAAAGCTCCAAATGCACAAGGGCTACTAACAATTTTTGCAGGGCTTCCCAAAGCATAAAAACCAATCAAGTGCTTATTTAATTGCTTTCCTTTTAAGTGTGACATCTACTAGTTGTTTCATTTATTAGGCACTTAATATCTTGTTGTAAGAATCTTTGGGTGGTAGGAGAAATATGCTCTTCACCCTTCTGGTGAACCAAAAAATCTTGACCCATCCTTAGATTTTGAAAGCACAGATAGTGTCTCACTCACTTTGACTAAACAAGAAAAGTTCTGCCATTTGCAAGAACATTTTGAGCATAAGGAAAATCAAGTGCGTTTAGACAAAATGGATGCTACTAGGTGCATGGCTATGAAGGGGATGTCTCAAGAGAAACTTGAGATTAGTGGCTATGAATATAGACCCCTCCTTTTGGTACTTTGGGTAACTATGGCAACAACACACCACCAAGATCTCCTCCAAGATGAACTTTTGCTACTCCCTCTTCACCTCCTAGACCTCCTCCCTCTCAGCATGAGGAAGAGGCTAACGATGAGATTTCTAGTGAAGAGCTTATGAGATTTGAACAAGATGAAGCATCCCAAAGTATGATGCTTAAACTTTTAGAGCGAAATGGAGATCAATACTTTCAATACATGACTTCTAGGGGATACAAGCTCCCTCCTGGCTATGATGTACAATAGATTGTTCAAGAAAGAGTACCAACTGAATTGGAAATCCTTAGGGATGAATTGCAATGAACCAATCAACATCTTGCTCAACTTGCAATAGAAAAAGAACCTCCAAAGGTTTCTTTCGTAGAATCCATTTGTGCTCTTCCTTTTGACAAGAGTCTATACATGGTCCCATTTCCTAGGGATATGGAGGTTCCCAAGTATGACAAGTATGATGGAAAAGGTGACCCCCATGACCATGTGCGTCACTTTTATGCTCTTAGCATGGACTTCCTTCATGAGGACACATTTCTTCTGCGATTGTTCCCTAGAATTTTGAGAGGACAAGCTCTAGAATGGTTTGCAAAGTTGACACCACCTCTTAAAACTTTTGATGAGTTGGTTAGACGCTTCACCCAGCATTACTCATACAACATCCAATAGCCTATCACCATGATAGATCTCAGTGCTCTAAAGAAAAATCAAGGTGAGCAATTTGCCACTTACATACAATGTTGGAGGTCATTAAATTCTCAATATCCTCGCCAGCTAGATGAAAGAGAAAAGATTGACATTTTTGTCAACACTCTTGTGCCTGAGCTGTATTATGATCTAAGGAAACAAATGTTCTCCTCTTTCAACGACATGGTTGAAAGTGCATATCGGATTGAAGATGTGGCCATAAGAAAGGGGGACATTGTTATTAATAAAGATACTAGAGGCAATGGAAAAGACAAGAACAAGCCTTGGAATAGAAACAAGTATGTTGTTAATGATGGGGTTGTAGATGTCCCAAAAGCTAAAGAACCTGCTTTCAACCTCTCTAATGCTATCTACACAGCAAAACAACAAGAAGCTGCCAACACTCACAGTGCTCCTAAACCTCAGAATGCATACAAACCAAAGAAGCAATATCAACGACGGGTCTATACCAAGTTGGCTGAACCCTATGAAGTGATCCTTAAGACTTTGGTTGCCAACAAGCATCTTACGCTTCCTGAATTTGATCATCCCTATGCTCCTCCAATTAAGCCTGATTGGTGGAGAGAAGATCATTACTGTCACTATCACAGAAGTAAGGGACACAAGATGAATAATTGTTTCAAGCTTAAGGATGATATTCAAGATCTCATTGATGATGGTACAATTCTCATAGATGGCTTAGTTAAAAATTCTGATCACACAACTTTCAAAGACCCTCTACCTAAGCATGACAAGGGGGAGTCCTCTCAGACAAATAAGAAGAATCATGATGCAAGGATCAACTATACATATGCTAGTGATGCATCTGTGATCAACATGGTAGAGCCCGTTGAGAGTGTTCTTATGATGAGATCCCAAGATGATAATGACAATCATGGTAAGCCAAAGTTGGTCTTGCAAACATTGGATGGTTTGTTCTCTCAAAGTGAGACACTGAACACTGTGACTAGGGGGCAAGCCAAAATTATCCTTAAAACTACGCCTAATCCCAAGCAAACCTTGTCTTCCAAACAAGCGGCTCCTTCAGCCACCTCTAGCTTTGATCTTGTCCATCACTTACAATAGACACTTGCTCAGATATCCATTTTTTAGTTGCTTCAGTTATCCCCTTCGCACAGAGAAATCCTTGAAGAAGCTCTACATACAGCATGTGTCCCTAATGACATTGATCCGGATCGGTTCCAGGTTATGGTCAACCATATCTCATCTCCCTGCTATCTCTCCTTCTCTGAAGAAGATGACGTATCTCTTAGTCACCCCCATAATCTTGCTCTACACATCAAAGGTCAAGTCTACCACACCCGAGTCCACCGAGTCTTGATAGACAATGGTGCAGGGTTAAATATTGTTTCTTTTCATGTGGTGCAATAGTTGGGATTGTCAGAATTTGTTGTAGATCCTAAGAAGAAGATTACTATAAAAGCTTATGATGAAGTGGAAAGATCTTCCAAAGGTCTTGTCACGCTGCCTGTCCGAGTGGGCCCTATCACGAAAGATATTCAATTCCAAGTATTGGACATCCCACTTGCATATAACATTCTTCTGGGTCATCCTTGGATCCATGACATGCAAGCTGTCCCTTCCACTTATCATCAGTGTGTCAAATTTCCATACAATGGCACTGAAGTTGTGATTCTTAGAGACCATACTATTGCTATCAATACTCTTGCTGCTTCTGAGACGTTTGTTCCTCACAATAAACCTTCTGATGATCCTAGTGCATCCTTGATTGAGGCTAAACAAACATTAAAGATGATGAGTATTGGTATGGGTGAATACACACTAGACTCTCTTGCTGCTATGCCTACTTCTCCTAGATCATATGGTAGACCTTATGACAAAATGAAGCCTTCTGCTTCCACTATGACAATCTTTGATACCTTTGTTCCTTCATCCATTCCTCTAGAAGTAGAAAGAGAAGAACAAGTTGTTTGAGAGTGGATCTATAGAGAAGAAGAGGATAGTATGACAATTGCTACTCCTATTTCCCCTAAGCGCTATGGTAAAGGCTATAAATTTTTGCAGCAAATGGGCTATCAAGGTCAAGGACCTATAAATGATAATGGGCACGCCCTAGTTGAGCCTTTAAGTCATACCAATGGCAGACCCTCTAAGGATACAACAGGTCTCGGATATGGTGCTGAGGATGACCTCCCTGACTGTTCTACAAATGCTCCCATGATCAGTGATTCAGACACAGATAAAGATGAGTCACCACTGCACACTATGGCTCAAATGGGAGATGATCTTCCTTCTACTTCACTCCTTTGGGAAGGAGAATGTATGCGTAACAATGATTCAACTGACGCTTCTATGTCTAGAGATAATGAATTTGATCCCAGAGCTAGACAACATAGGAATATTGAGCGGTTACTAGAAAGAGTAGATCTCACAAACAATAACACAAGTGCCTCTACTTCTAGATGTCTTAAACCTTCTTGGTGAAAACATCCCAGCAGAAGTTCAACAACAGATTCCAATGAATATGAATGGGATACCCTCTCAGATGGATCTTCCATAGTAGATATGGACGTTGATGTGATTCATACCTATAGTGCCCAACCCGACGTAGTTGATGAGTCTCACGTAGGGTCTAACGAGTTTGTTCTGCATGTTGCTTTAGTGGACCACGCTAGTCCTTCTATGACAAATCTAAATCTTGACACTTTTGGAGCCGACCTTATAGGCTCAACCTCTCTCGTCACCAGAGATGACATCCCTCGCATAAATGCTCTTGCACTTGTCACTCCGCTCTCCTTCATACATTCAGATTTCATAGCCATTGAACCTACTATCTCTTCCACCAGCGAACTCGCAACAAACATGCTGGAATCAGATATCAAGTATCTCTATCATACATTCAAGAGAAAAAAACAATGGTCAGATGGCGAAAACCACACTGTGGCGGTATCCGAACCTAAAAATAGTACAAATAAAGAACAATTTGCCGCATTCTTTCATGGGAAAAAGATTAACTCTGCATGGACATATTCAGACATGCCTGGTTTAAACACTAAGCTTATCATTACTCAAAGGGTTACACCTGTCAAGCAAAAGCTCATAAAGATGCATCCCCATGTGGCATTACTGGTTAAGGTTGATATTGAGAAGCACAAATCTAAGAGCAAGGCGACTGATGTCATGACTACTTTGGCATCCATTCTATAAATGGAAGAACAAGAATCATACTTTGAGTTCTTGGTGGAAGAATTGCCTTATCTCACCTACAATTCCCCTGCTGAATCATCCCACTATGCCACCATCTTTTCCCATCTCCCAAATCAAGTTATCCCTGAAAATCTACCGCACCATGAGAAGCGCCACCTCCTCCGCCATACCTTACACTTTGTCCTCCTCAATGGTGACTTGTATAAGAAGGGTCTAGACGGAACTCTCCTTAAGTATCTAGAAATAGAGGAGTCAGACAAGGTGCTAGCTGAAATCCACGATGGCATATCTGGATCACACTCTAACGGTCTTACGCTAGCTCGGATATTGCTTAGGGTTGGTTACTATTTGGGACCTTCTATCATCACAGCAACAGTATTTGGGTCCAGGGCCTATCAATTATCTACATCAGAGGAAGCAGAGCTTACCGAGCCTATCAATGTTCTACAATTGCAAAAGTTCTATGCCTAGGGTTCTTGAGCTCTTTGTATATATTTTATTGATCCTAAAAAAATTACAAAAAAATTCATATATGATGCTGAAAAAATCCTAAAAAGCATAAAATGTCCTAAAAAAGAGCATCCTAGTGAAAACCTAGCAATAGGCGCTTTGATGTCTCACCAAAAAAAAATTCAAAAAATTCAAAAATTCAAAAAAAAAAATAGAAAAAGTGCCTCGGTGAAAACCTGGAAACAGGCGCCTTGGTAGCAAAAATATAAAAAAATTGAAAAAAGTCCTGAAAAAAATCTATCAAGTGGTGAAAACCTGGAAACAAGCGCTGCTTGAGACCCTTGCACCTATGTCTATCAGTCTTGTGTGGCGCTCCTTTGCTCCACTTTCCGCTTTGCCTCTCCTAGCCTGGAATTGACTCTTGTCTTAGTCTAGGGGGCATATGTTATTCTAGCTTATCTTGGATCTCTTTGTGCGTCTGGGTTTCTTAGGCACCTTGTAAATGGTGTTTTTCAACACCACCCCAATTTTGTTTTTCAACACTTTCCTAGCGTCGAGTGTTTCTCAACACTTATCAGATATCCTATCCGCAGTCTCGAATGATGCAATATTTCTTACTAGCAGAGGTGATACTCAAAGCTTGACTCTATGACCTACACACACGCACTTAAACCACTTGACTAACTGAGACTTGTTTGACTTTATTTCTTTGTGTGTTGTCTATGATGATTTCTTTGATGAGTGTTCTCTCCCTATGACATTTTCGATGATGCATAGCTAGAAGACTGAGGGCATGAGAACATGTTTTATTTCTTTTTCTTCTTGTGGGTATATTTTGTAGGTCCTAACTATCATTAGCATTTACGCTGGTTCTACTTGACAATAGGACTTACAAGGTATTGTCCTTAACTGTGTCCGCAAGTGCATGCTTATAGTCATCTTGACTTTCTTGTGTCTCAATGTGAGCATAATCTTGCTATATCAAACTTAGGGAATCTCACTGCACTAGTCATCTTGACTTATATGTCTTTGATGCCTAGGTGAGATTTCCACATTCCTATCTAATATAGATCATATTCAGATCCACATAGTTATACTAGTGTGTATTGTATGATCTTATGACGCTACCAATAAAGCTCGATGATGAATATTAGAGTCTAAAAGCTTTGTGACCTTGCAAGTAGACCACTTTTTCATAGTAGCTCGCATTTTTAGGTTCATTTTGCATCTTGCATATGGAGAGAGCTCTCCTTCATCTTTCGTGGACTTTTCGGTCAACTGCGCTCACCTTTCGCTTCTTCCCGATCATGTCTTTCACTTCTTGTCTTTCATATCACACCATTTTCTCTTCATTTAGGGATTGAAACCGAAATCCGAGTGCACCTTGATCGTCCAAATCACATCTCTCCTTCCGCGCAGTTGGATGACCTTCTGAGGCCTGATCCTTCGATCTTCGCTGGGGCATCTTCATCTCTTCATCTCCATCTCTCTCACCCTTCTAGTCTTTCATTCACATTTCATTTCATCTCGCTGAGGTCTTCATTGGGGCATATCTTCATTGCTTGATGGTTATCCTATCGTTCTTCATCTCTTTGATTATGATTTCTAGTGATTTGATCATGTTGCTCTTGCTTCTGCCTTCCCTCTACCTAATTTCAATTTCGATCCCGAGGGGGCAGACACATCATATCCTATTGGCTATTCTCCAGAGCATATGCTTGACCATTCCATTTTCTCTGATCGATCTATCTTTGCGCTTGACATGTTAGTTCTTGTCTTGAGTTTTGATATTGTCCATCTCTTTCCTAAGTGTTCAGTACTGTCACTACCAGGCTGACCATGCAGGATTTGCTCTCTCTCTGCACTTCATTCTTTGGAGTCAGATCTCTATTGCCTTCTTGGCTGATCTATTCTTTGATGTAATGTGTTCCTAGATCAATCACACATTAGTCAAAGAGGGGCAAATGTAATCACCTAAAAAATGGTCACCTAGACTATTAGCCCCTTTTGCTAAAATCATCAATTGCTTATTCTTGATCAAATCCTGGTGCTATCATTTATTTGATTATTTTTTATGGGCTAACCATCTTATCCTAAAGTCTTTATTTATTTAAAAGCAATTTCCTCCTTTTTTATTAAATAAAAAGCCCCCCCACTTTTCCTCTTATCCTAAGTTGCACAAATAAAGCATTATTCTTATTTTATAAAAAGAAGAAAAATTATTTTTTGTCTCATATGGACACAAAAGTCAACTCTTATTTTCTCATTGGAGGATACTTGTGCACATGGATTGCTCATCTTTGATGCTCCACCCTTGATTAAATTTTTTGCCTCTTAATCTCCATGGTCCATTCCTTCTCATTTCTTATAAAAGGAGAGTTCTCTTCTTCATTCTAGATCCCCAACTTTTTATGCTAACTTTATGCTGCAGGATTTCTTGGAGACTTTAGAGTTTTTGAAGACTTTGGAGCCTTTTGGAGATCTTTCTATATTTAGCTTTCATTCTTGCATTCTTAGCTTAGCTTCATGTTTATGCTTTCTTAGATTAGTTTCCTTTCAAGCTCTAGCTTAGATCTCACATAGTCTAAATAGTAAGGATTTGTAATACGTCTATCTTTCACTTTTATAGCTTAGCTTGCATTTCCATTTCTAGAATAGTTGCATTGCATTTGCATTTCCATTTGATTCTTAAAGATATTGGCATTCTTGCCCTTGTCTCATTGAATCTCCCATTGCATGGTTTACTAGCAATGTTATTGGTTTAATAGCTCTAGCTGAGAGCATTCTTAACACCCTTGCACTCCATGCCTAGGGAGCTCTAAATCGATTTCTCAAGGTCTCCCATTCATGGATTCTCTTGGAAGCAATGATTTAGAAAAGTGCACTATTTAGTGTGTACACATTACAATTAAAAGGGACTATACCTAACTTCTTCTAATGTGCATGTCATAATTTGTGACATATGGGACTTACTTCTATGTACCCTCCACTAATTATTTTTTTAAAAAGAATTATTGAAAAGATTTGAGCGAGTTGTAATGTTCTCCAACTCACTTAGGTTCAAATCTCAAAAGGAACTTATTGGTTATAGTAGCTTGACTTGCAACTAGGTGAATATGTTTGATTGGCCCCTTGATCAAGGGTCAGTTGCATTGGTTTTAGCTAGTAATAGTTGTGAATGTTTGGAATTGATCTTTTATAGTCACATTGATTAATCACAATGTCACATTTAAGTTGTCAAAAATATATATTGAGACATTACTAAATAGTCAAAAGCATTTAGTTGTGGATGTTTGTAATTGATCTTTTATAGTCACATCAAATAATGGAAGGTCACACAATCTCACATTTAAATTGTCAAAAAATACATGAAGACATTACTAAATAGTCAAAAGCATTTAGTTGTGGATGTTTGGAATTGATCTTTTATAGTCACATTGATTAATCATAAGCACTACACAATCTCACATTTAAATCGTCAAAAAAAAAAATGGAGACATTACTAAATAGTCATAAGTAAATTTCAGAAAGGAATTAAAATACTATATTAAATATATTTAAGGGAAAGAAGTGCAGATTTTTTAATAGATAAGGAAGAGAATAAATAAGTGATATATCTAACATGTATTAAATATTATGTTGATGCATATTTCTTTAGTGAGGAATGTTTCAACAAATACATAGATCAATTGTTGAGTTTAAAAGAACTAGTATAACAAGATTTGAACATTTTATTAAAATAAACAGTTTAAAAAAACAATAATTTTATGTATCACTTATAGTAAAAATATATAAAAATTTAATTATTTACGTTGGTCAATCTATGTTTTTTTATTATTGAACTTTAAGAATGGTCAAGGTTGTTTTAATACATTTGGTCTACTATAATTAATTTCATTCATCTTCAATTAGAAGGGAGTGGACTGGATGTCATAGCTTGTGATATGTGGGACTTGCATCTATGTGCCCCTCACTTATTCAAAAATATAATTATTTGCAAGATTTGAGTGAGTTGGTAAAACAAGTTGAATGTTCCCCACCCACCTAGGTTCGAATCTCATATTGAACTAATTGATTATAATAGTATGATTTGCAACTAGCTTAATATGTGACTCCAATGAAAGGTCATTTACAAGTCACATTGATTAATTGTAAGGCCATAAAATCTTACATTTAAATTCTCAATATACATATACATGTATACATATTTATGTGTGTACCAAACACACAAATATACAGATACATATACATACATACATATGAAGACATTACTAAATAAAGATTAAATTTTAATAAAAAATAATGTATATTGAATATATTTAAGGGAAAGAAGTAGATTTTATGTAGATAACTAAGATAGAAAAAAAGTGATATATTTAACATATATTAATATTATCTTGATAAATATTTCTTTAGTGAGGAATATTTCAATAAACACATACATAGATTGTTGACTTTAAAAGGACCGGTATAATAAGATTTTGACATTTTATTAAAATAAATAGTTAAATAATAGTAAATTTATATATAATTTATATTAAAAAGTGATAAAAAAAATATATTATCTTTATTGGCCAGCATTTGTTTTTTTTATTATTGAACTTTAAGTCTGGTCAAAATCATTTGAATGTATTTGGTCCACTGTATTTAATTTCATCCATTTTCAATTAAGGAGAGACAATGACACCAAAAAAAGTTCTCTAAATCATTAGAATAATATAAACAAAGATAGGAATCAATTAGCTATTAGGAAGGTCAATGGTCTAGGAAAGTGCATGTATTGCAATTACAATGGAGTTATGTGTAGCATCTTCCATTGTGGAGACTACATCATGATTTTTGATATATGAGAGTTGCATCCATGTGCCCCTAACTTATTAATAAAAAGAATTATTGGCAAGATTTGACTGAGTTGGTAAAAGAGGTTGAGTGTTCCCCAATTGTAAGTCACATCGATTAATTGTAAGACCACATAACCTCACATTTTGTGTGTGTGTGTGTGTGTGTGGAGACAATGTAATGACACCCAAAATGTTTCTGGTTTGTTGAATTCGTCTTCGGAGTTCTGTGTTCCTTCCATCCTGTTCTGCTTCGCACTGCTTGTTTTTGTTGAGCTACTCTCCCGGCCTCTAAAATGCCTTTCCACGGCTTAAACAATGAGGTCTTACATCACTCAGAAAACACAAGGAAGCAAGGATAAAGGAATGTATCACAGATTTGAGACACAAGAGGAATAAACAGAAATATTTTATTGAGACAGTGGCTCTGATACCAATTTCTACAGTAATATAAATAAAGATAGGAGCCATTTAGTTATTAGAAAGGTCAATGGCCTAGGAAGAGCACCTCCATTGCAATTACAATGGAGTCATGTCTAGCATCTTTCGTTGTGGAGACTACAAGATTTGTAATATATAGGATTCACATCCATGTGCCCCCATTTACTAAAAAAAAAGAATTATCGACAAGATTTTAGTGAGGCTGTAAAAGAGGTTGAATGTTCTCCAACCCACTTGGTTCAAATCTCAAAAGGAAGTTATTGCTTATAGTAGTTTGACTCAAGCAACCAGTTGAATATGATTGATTGGCCCCAATGAAGGCCCAATTGCATCTGTTTTAACTAGCAATAGCGTTGGATATCTGGACTTGATCTTTTTTAGTCACATTGATTAATTGTAAGGCCACATAATCACACATTTACATCATAAAAAAAGGAGACAATACTGAATAGTCATGAAGTTTTTAAAAATATGTTTGTATTTGTAATTTAGTCCCCTCACTGTACCACTCAATAAGATTTTGGTGTGGGCTTGCCTCTATAAACTTCCCCTCCAATTTTGGGAGGTTTTATGTCACAAGGCCAATGGCAACCCAATCAACCACTTCCTGAAGGTTGATGATTCTACTTTGGGGCATTCTATTTTTGGGTGCATTTTCGTTGATATTGAAACCTCCAAACTCCTTCATGGTGTTGTGGATTTGATGTTGGTGGATAGGCCATGGACTCAGTTGTTAGAGTATGAGGTCCTCCCTTTTCGATGTCATTGTTGCTTCTCAACTAGCCATTTAGCCACAGATTATTCTGTCTCACGTCATAATGCGTTGCTACTTGGTGGAAGGATGCTAATGGTGATCACTTGATGACTTTTAGGACAATGATGAATCATCCTACGGTGATGTTGAGCCTCTTGTTGCTAGTGTAGCCTCCATTATCATCATGGATCCTTCTTTGCATTTAGCCCTTGTTGAGCTCTAACCTTCGGTGGATGATGTTCTCAACATTCTCCCCTTGTGCTGACAAACCATCTAAGGGGATCTCCCATCTTCCTTCCCATTGTAATGGTGTTCCAGATGATTATATAGTCTAAACTATCGTTTGTCACTAGGGGAAAATTTGGTCTTCCTCTTTCCTAAGTTGTTAGTAATTTTTGTACCCAATCTTGATGTGTATTTCTTTTTGTACAACCAACATGTTGTAGTGATCTATAATGGCCTTTTTTTATGTTGGTTATCTATTTTTGACCAGTTGTATGTGGCATTTTTTTTGGCCTTTGCCTTTGGGGCTTTTGGTTGTCTAGGGTCAACAACCTTGTTTTGTTGATCTGTTTGTTTTGATGTTCTTTTGTATTGGGTTTAGGGCCCTTCCTTGCTTAATTAACCAAAAACATCTATTGGTTGGTTTGTCACAATTCCAATATTCTTAAGGCACAATTCTTGTTTCGGTTTTAAAGACTTTGGTGAACATGTTAACGTACATACTTTTGATGCCTCAAATACTTTAGCCACTTCATCTTTAGTTTTCTTGTGAACAAGGTGGTGCTAGATTTCTATATATTTTGTTCGTATTATGATTATCACAATATATGATAATAGGTTGTTGCTTGTATTAAAAATCTTTAAGCAACTTGCTTCATTGCTTTTGTAATATATTCAACGTTTGTACTAGAGAAAAAAACCATTAATTATCTCCACTTTTGTGATAGATTGTGCCATTTCCAATCAAAAAACAATAACTAATTGTCGATCTTTTTCTATCAACGTCACCTACACAATCAATAGTCACAATACCTTGTTGCTTATACAAGGTTTCTAACTCCTTTTTTCCATCAAAATAAATTCCCTAGAAATCTCTCCCCTTCAAATAACTATATATTCTCTTGATAGCAACCCAATGTGATGCTCCAAAATTTGATGAGTGTTGACTCAGCTCCCACTACACATGCAATGTTGAATATTGTGCAATCACTATGTACATAAGGCTATCCTCTACACTTTGATATGGGATGCTTGCCATCTTGTTTTCTTCTTCAGTAGTTTGTATTTACATATTAGTTGTTAGTTTTCAATGCTACTCTCCATAGGCATCCTTGCCAATTTGCTCATATCCAAGGCAATTTTTTTACCATAATGTTCTCAATATAGCTATGCTCGCTGAAACTAATCAAACAAGCACTTTTCTTTCTCCGCACCTTAAAAACCAAGCAATAATGTATATCACTGTGATTTGTCATTTCAGATTTAGAAGCTAAACTTGCCTTTGCATCATTTAACAACTTGTAATCATTACTTATAATGGTTGCATCATCCACATATAATGCAATTATAATCTTGTAACATGTTCTCAGTGCATAAGCATCTGAACCAATATTACTTTTTTTTAAACCAATAGAATAGAGATACCTATCAATTTACTGGTACGAAGCTCTACATGATTGCTTCATTCTCCAAAACTGCAAATCCTTTTAGCTAGTCCATATAAATACCTTCTTCGAGTTCTTTGTGGAGGATTTTAGTTTGATATCCATTTGACGGATTACTAATAGCTACGAAAACTCAAATAGATGTAGGTTTAACCACAAGGAAAATTGTATCATGATAATCAATATCTACTATTTGTGCCAATCAATCCTTGTACCAAGCAATGGCTCCATCTACTCCGACTTTTTGCTGGAACAAACATTTTCACCCAATAGTTTTTCTCCCTAGAGGAAGTGTGGTTAAACAAGAAGTATTGCTGATCAACAATTACTTGCATTCAAAACCCAATCCATCTTTCCACTTAGTTGATTCAAAGCTCGTAAGTGCTTCAAATAAGCTATTAGTTTCAACTACAAAGGATATTAAAGCAAAGATGAACTTGTTAGCTACCCATTCTTTAAGTGAAAGTTTCTGAATCCTTGCCAACCTTTGAAGGTGCAGTGGAGATTCTGCAATTTCTTATTCATATGCATCACCTTCATCATTACCTTAGTCAATCTTAGTCAATCTCTTTGTATAGTAGCTACACTAAATGAGAGTTTAGAACATCTGTATGAAACTTATTATCTCCCAGTTCATTTGGTATGCCCACACTTTCATGAAATATGACATCTCTATTGATCATCATTGAGAATTTTGCAAGATAATACACCTTGTAGCCTTTCCAAACGCATTCAAGAAAGATGAACTTTTGACATTTTACATCCAACTTCCATTTCTCACTAGGTACATGCTGATATGCTACACAATCAAATACATGAAGGTGGGTTACCATTAGTTTAGTCCCCATCCAAACTTCTTTTGTATTTTTTCAATCACTACCTTGATTAGAACTCTAATTCCAAGGTATGTTGTGGTAGCAATTGATTAGTCCAAAAACCATTCAACTACATTTATTTTTTGCATTCATCAACTAGATTATGTTATGGGTTGTATGGAATATCCATTGCTTTTGGGTTTTCTCAAATTGTTTTGAGTTCCACGCTCCACCATTGTCACTCCTGAGATTATTTATGCATTTTCATGTTTGTTTCTCGACAAGATTCTTGAAGCATTGAAAGATATAAAAAAATCATACTTCTGTTTAACACAGAAAAAACAAGTATACTTCAGTTTTCATCAATGAAGGTTGCAAAATACTTTGCTCCTCTAATTGACATGGTCTACATCAGCCTGCATATGTTAGAAAGTACAAGCTCCAACAGCTCCTTTGCTCAAGTGTCTCCTTCCTATGGAAACTTTGTCCGCTGATGCCTGCCCAACATGCATGTTTCACATGGCTTGAAGTACGATCTAGATCCAAACCCCAGACAAGTTTCTTGTCATCAATAAGTTCTAGATTCTACATGTTGATAAGCTTGAATCCTTGATGCCATATATCTGCCTTGCAAATTTTCAACAAGTTTTGTACATGACACATGAATCTCTGCATGGTATCAATGTTGTGAGGATTCTAAATCAATATAAAAGAGGTTCTGATCACTTCCAAGGGTTGTCAACACTGTTATGAATAGATTAGTCCCTTTAGTTCCTCCTTCATTTTCCACATTTGCTTATGGACTAGTGAGCTTTGCTACTACAAGATCTATTGCTTCTTCCAGCAGTCCTTTGCATATTGATCTGCCTTGTTGCAAAAGTGACATTTGAATCTCTTCAAACTTTTTCTTTTGTTGGATGGTTTAATGTTCAGAAAGGCAGTAATTAGTTAGAAGAACAAACTAAAAGGCATGTTTTTTGAATAAAGACATCACTCTCTTAAGAGATGTATCTCTTCATAAAGATTTGAAGATATAAATAAAAATGGCGAATGAGGGTGAAGAATGAGTGGTAAAAAGAGAATTTAATATGCAAATTTGAAAATATATAAGCCCTGATTTGAGAAGAGAGACAAGTCTGATATGAGAAGATCTAACCTACTAGATCGATGTGTTTATAAAGATAACAAACCATTCAAAGACAGATTTGCAAAAGATGCACCTCTTGGGTGAAGAGGTATGATAAAGTAGTATAAAGAAAATATAAGAGTGCAGAAGTATGTGTGAATGTTCCTCGATGTAATATCATATGAAAAGGACGGATTTTGTGGGGACATTAAAACAGAAATATATGAAGGATTAGCCAGCAGATATATGACAAAAGTCTTGATCAGATTTATGAAGATCTTGTGAAGCAATTTATGAAGAATTAATAAAGCAGATTTGATGGCAAAGGTCCGAACCGGTTTGTGAAGAGTTATAAGAGACTTGGAGCAGAGCAAATAGCAGATATTTAAGAGCAGCAATGATAGAGTGAACAAATGAAGATTATAAGAGGTTTATAGCAGATTTTCATAAGAAGATTGTTATCACATTATGGGAGTTTTATGATCAGTTTATTGCAGATTTGAGGACATAATAACAGTTTGAAGAAGAGAGTTATAGCTCTTCTGAAGACAATTTGAAAGAGGGGCTGGTGAAGACAATTTGAAAGAGGGGTTGGTGCCCCTCATGGGCTGGTGCTCACAAATTCAATGAGGGGTTGGTGCTTCTAGTAGGTTGGAGCCAGCAAAATTTCAAAGAGATTATCATATAAGCAAGTAATCAGCCGTAATTTCTTCAAAAATGGTTTCACGTAAATATCATGTGTTATTGTGTTTTTCTCATGTGCATGATTATTGAGGTTGAGTAAATGATATTATTGATCAAGTTTTAAATATGTATTAAGTTTGTAAAAAGTAAAAGCTTATTGTGCCTCTCATGGGCTGGTGCTCACAAATTCAATGAGGGGTTGGTGCTTCTAGTAGGTTGGAGCCAACGAAATTTAAAAGAGATTATTATATAAGCAAGTAATCAGCCGTAATTTCTCCAAAAAGGGTTTCACGTAAATATCATGTGTTATTGTGTTTTTCTCATGTGCATGATTATTGAAGGCTGAAGTTGAGTAAATGATATTATTGATCAAGTTTTAAATATGTATTAAGTTTGTAAAAAGTAAAAGCTTATTGTTACTGGCAGCCATAAAACACTCCCATCCAGATTTCTACTTTTCCCATCCCCTTAATCAGGTACTCCGTACTTGTATTTCATTACTATAATAAACACAATATTTAAATAATTATGAAGAAAATTACAAATCACGATTGATCATAATATATTATGCATGTAAGCAAGTACTTTTGACTGATTTAATAACTGGAGTTGAGGTCTTAACACACACTTCTCTGATAAAAGGTCTGATATAGGGATTGGTTGAGCTTTTCAGATTCTACACATGCTACCATTACACTACTATTGGTCTTAATATGATTTAGATGCCACCTTTACACTACTATTTTTATTTCCTAAGAAATGATTATCATACCATATAAAGTACTTTGGATCAATATTAAATAATACTTTCCACAGGAATCAACACAAGCAAACAAGGAAACATTGAAGCAAACGGACAAACAATTGTAGAACCCAAATTATGGAACTAAAGTAGATTTAAAATTGATTGATGGAAGTGACACTAGTAACAAAACTAGCAAACTTCAAACTAAACTTGTTATCAACACACCATATATGTAATATCAAATTATTTAGTGCATGGAAAAACCCCTCATTCGATATGCTGATGACACCCGAGGGGAAAAAACCAGGCAAGTTATATCCAGATCATATCCTCCAAGTTTATCAGTTACTGTATCCCTAATAATGGAAAGTATTTTGTGAAACACACTATGCTCATTTGCTGGCAACGATGAATCCTGTCTGTCAACTTAATATTTGCATGCTTCCGTGGCAGCAGAATACTCTGGAGAAGAGCTTATAATGCCTTTACTAAACACACCTGGTACTGTCTTACCCAGTTCCTCTTTGGTGTATATTAAAATCTTGTGTACGATGCTACAAAAATCCCTGCACATTAGGAAGCAGGTAAAATAATTTACAAACTCAATAAAATTAAGCAAGAAATATAGAAACTGTGGAGATCATCAGAGGATAAAGAGTGCTTGAATCGAGGCTTTTAAAAGGCAGTATTGATGCAACTCGGATATCATTTCAATCTTATGTTTGACATGTTAAATTCAATTTCCCAATAAGATTTAAGCTACTTACAGCCAAGGATCATCTCCAACCAGCATCATATCACCTTCACTATCTGTATATGCAACTTGCCATCCTTTATCAGGATCGCAAAGTAAACCTTCCATATTAAACAGATGCTCTAGTTCACTGATCAGCTCTTCATAACCATAAAGTTTTGATAGATCAATTGCTCTTCCTACAGCAATCCCCTGCTTATGAACCTATGCATAAAACATAAATCTATAGTTGAAAATATCACTTTCAACTTCAATAAATTTCACAGACCAGATGGTACCATTGTTCAGTTGACTATAAATGTAAATTTACCTTCTTAAGAATCTGCCCAGAAGCTGGAATCAAAGTTCGATCAATGTGAACCTGTTTGAAAACACCCTCTTTCTCTAGAGATAGTGGCAGACCATGATGTTTATCAAAATCGTTCTCTAACTGTTGCTGGCTTTCAGAAATAGAAGACCAGGACGCCCCACAACTAAATGTGACATGTGGGTCACCTGAACTGACCTCACCTTTTGGAATTGGATTACTAGTAAAATCATCCATGCAATCAGATTCCAGAATTAAAGAGAACCCAAAAAGTTTGAATGTACGCACTCCTTTGCCTTTAACATGCTTCTCAGTGGAAGAGGTTTTCAAAGAAATTTGGCAAGGCTCATCATAGGCATCTTGTGCACTATTTCCCAGCGGGAAAGGAGATTCTGAACAAGCATGCCAGTTGGCTGTGACTACAGGCGAGTTATTCTCTACTGTATCATGTGGAGCAAAAAGCTGCCAGTAATTGCAATCTAGAGCACTTTGATGAGAAAGAGTAGCAACATGTTCTGAAGATGATACAGGCAGCTTACTTTCAGAATTCTTTATCTTCTGTGACTTCGAAAGAGAAGGCACCAAAGAAGACCATGAAGTTCGTGAGTTAATTCCAGAGGCAACAAAAAGAGGATTTGTATTCTCTCTAACCTGCAGTTTTGATAAGGGAGTTATCTGTTTTTCATTGGCATCTGAGCACGTTCCAGATGATATTTCCAATGAACTTTGTGCCCCGGAACTGTGCAATGACCTAAATTCTGCATTGCTGCCAAATAAATCTGATAGAGAATATATTGGCAAACTTTCAATGCTGGTCCTTCTTCCAATGGCTTCACCAATAGCATCATGCCCATTACAGGGCTGCACATGGCACAACATCAAATCAACTCCATCTCTTTCTAAAGGTGCATTTGAAAACACCATTTCTTGACCTTGCAAGACCCCTTGCGATCTTAAAGATTCTCCTAAATGTAGCAATTTTCCCCGATCTGCATTTGTATTAGATGTAGCATTAAAATTAGTACTCAAATTCAGATGCCTTTTGCCATTAAAATTTGAAGTTATCTGTTAAGCTTAGGATTTTAAAAAGTTGCTCTAGTATATTAGGCAGACAAACCTATAGGTGTAGGCGGAAGACTTGTCCTGGGCCTTTTTATCCTTGGGCCAGCAAGAATATTTGATCCAGTAGCTGAAACAAATAGCTCAATTTCCCACGGGGATACCCTTTCTGGGCTTTCATTTCCGGCATTCTCATCCCACTTAACCTACATATAAGGAACAGAGTATGTAGACCATTGGTCAATTTACAATTGATTCCATGATATTAGGCAAATATAAGAAAAAATATGACTCAACCATCATGCATAGAATAAGAAAAATTCATTAACTGATCCACAGTAAAGAAACATAAATGATACTTGCAAGTAGATTAGTTGTCAAATAAATTGACTTATGTTTAAGATTCCTTTAACTGTTATAAATGGCAAAAAACGTATCTTCCACACATCCAGGCTTGCAGCATATTAACGATGAAAATTTGAAACCTGAAATGTTTTGCAAAAAGGCAAGATGAATAAAGTTTTTCCGAAGGCCATAGTGTAAACAGCTGTGAATGATTCATTATCTAACACAAGAATATAAAGAGACACAATTAAATATGGAAAAATGTATCTTCTTGTTTTCTTAATTGAATAACAAACTATGAATTCTTCCAAACTCACTGTCCATTTAATGGACAACCATGAAAAGTTATACACAAATAACTATAGTAAGTGTCAGAAACTGGAAAAAATAATAAAAAATAAAAACCTTATCACTTGCATGACATGATGGAAGTAGAGACTTTTTCATCCAAGTCAGAAAGCCAAGGACAAACAAAATTTTGAGAAGACAGCAGTTAGTTATAGATCTACACATTTAATATATTTATTTGATCAGTTAACTGAGGCTTGCAATTGGTGTCCCACCCCTAAAAATCAAATGAATTAACAGAAGAAATTCAAAACTAGTGATTTCAAGCCAGTTGCTTTTTCCTGCAGTTAATGCATTTGCTTCTTGCATCAGCCAAACCAGATGTCACTCTAACTAAATCAGCTAACTAGCCATAATCACTGACAAAATACAGAACATAAACAAAAAAAGGCATCCCTTTCAGTCCAGAACAAAATTTCCTGGAAAACCAGTCTAGGCATTAATAGAATAAGTATAACCATAGACTGAATTTTAACTCGAGAGGTTCATATATAGCTCTGAATGTTTAAAAAATTAAATACCAACATAAGCCACAGAACCACAGATAAACATGAAAAGAAATAATCCAGGCTAACTAAGCTATTGGCAAGGCACAGAAGCAGAGCCTATCAACAGCTACTACCCAGAATCAACAAGGTCAGCCAACATAGGAAGTACTCTTAACACTAAGCCATCTAAAGAATGATACAAAGACACACATGACCTCAACCACCACAAACTTGACAACAAAAAGAACAACTGCAGTTAAGCCATAACGAAGAGAAAGAAAAATTGACTACACAGGAGCTGGTCAAGTTTAGTTACCAAGCAAATCATCAACTAGGAGAGGAGGCACATCCTCTCCTCCAAAAATTAAGACATTTTAATCAAGGGACACAAGGATTTTTCAATTATTTTCTGCTCATAAATATTAAATAGAAATGAGAATTTTTCCATGAAAAAATTATTGGAACTAAATGCAAATAAAATAAAAATTTAGAAAAGAAGTTGGCCCTTTGTAAACCTGCCACAATATATACCAATTTTTTTCTTTTCTACCATTTCTGGCCTTCCAAGTTAAGAATCTATACACCATATTCCTAGAAGAGGAAATTTAGTTTTGTGCATGGGAACCAACAAGTATTTGTCTAAATAGAAAAAACTCCTTCCATATCTTGCAAGTCAAGATAATTCTTGTTAGATCTGACAGGATATTACTCTCGATCACACAAGAGCTCTAATATCATGTTAAATTCTACAAACAACAATAACTGAGACCTAGTGTAAGGAATAGATACAATAGATTATTCAACAGATGACTCCAAGATCAAAATGGTGGAAACAGAAAACTCACATTATCATCGTAACAATGCAAGAGAGAGTGACTATATATAGGGTATACAAAAAGGAGGTGGTGTCAAATATGACCAAAGAAAATTATAATTCATGAATATACCAATAGGAAAGAATAACTCCTATAGAAGATGCCAACAACTCACTCCATGACCCACTCCTTATAAGATTAAGCAAACTAGACATGTATATAAGAAAAGAACATGACATTTAAACGAAAAGAAATAAAAACCTACATTAAACCATTTACCATAGCTTAGGTGAGTAAATGATGGATCCTTGTAAAAGTGTAGCCATATTAAGTACCCGTGTACATTGAGAAGAAGCCCCCAATGCATTCCCCCATCTTGAAAGAAGAGAAAACACCTCCTCTAAAAATTAGAGAGAAACAAGCTCACCCAAAGGAAGGAGAGAAGGGAGAGGAAAAGAGAGGACCATGCAGTGCCCACCCCCAATGTGTAGTCTCCTGCACTAGAACTGAATGGCAAATGCTGAAAAAGATCATTGTTGTTGAGCAACATTTCTTCTATGGGTACGCATACAAGATCTTCACATTCCATGAAAGAATAAGAGGGAACAAAACACAAGATGTACATCTCTAAAAATTGTGAATTTGTCCCCCATCAATGTTGCAACATGCCACTAACTAGTCAAGAGTCTTGGACCTAAGCATAGAAGGGAATGACTCAAAATCATAGGAGGGAAAATAGGTGTCAATGAAGATTTGAAATATTCTTTCCTCAGATTTAATTGAAACTTATTATAATACTCACAGCAATAAGGGTTTGGTTTATTAAATCAAAATGAAACCCAGAAATACAGATGGAAAATAGGGCATTGACAATCAATAGCAAATTATCATTGATTGAAATTGAGAACCCAACATGTTCTGAATTTGCAAATGGCAATTCCAAGACTGAAACTATTTACCACTGACCTGATCGCCTGATTCAGAAGATTGATAAGATAAGTGCAGGCCTGCAATTTTAATTATTCATGGCTTCCTTGAAAACTGTGAGCTGGGTAGTTGCAAGAGCTGCAAACTCTTCAAGGAAGTCTGCCTTTTGAATGGCACCTTAATTTCCTGTAACCATTCATCTTATTTCTGCCCAAAACCAGATTTCAATATGACCTCTATGTCTGTCGCGGCTGCTCTGTATTGTCCGGCTGATTGAAAGAACCTTACATAAGCTTGGGGTGACATCCAACCTCTCTAATTTCAGGGGTTTCCTCCTGAAGACGAAAGATTGAACCTCACAGAGAAAGATATAATTTCCAAACTGCTTGCATACAATGAATCCAAAATTGAACTCCAGCAATTTCTTATAGTCTCCCAAAAAGCATCGGAATTTTCCAAGGGCTCAATTTAGGCATTCAAAGCAAATTATTTTACCTCTTTAATGATTTAATTGTGCACCAAGAGGAAATCGCCTAGTAATAACTAAGTGGCCCCTTCTTAATGATGGCAAAGGCATAATTAAATTTTTTTAATACAACCATAGCTTTTTGCCCAAAGACTCAATTATTACTTTACACCCTTTATTAACTTAATGTTTAGCCTATGGGGTGAATAAATAATAGGCTAACATGATTATTTATTTATTTATTAGCTAAGCTAGAGAGGACGATACAGTCCTCTATTCCTGGGATTGTTGGGCCTCTAGCAATCCCAAATCAGGATGCTGTAGTTTCTCTTCACCTTCCCATGTTGCATCCTCAACCGGTAAGTCCTTCCATTTTATCAAAAGCTCCCAGACCACCTTGTTTCTCAACTTCCTCTCTCCAATCAGCAATACCCTTAGGAACTAGTACCAAATCCCCTTCATCAAACATGAAATGCATTATGCATTATTATGCCATCTAGTAACTCCAGCTCATATACAACCTCTCCAACTCTCCTCAATATCCTATGAGGCCCATAGAAATGTGGTTTTACTTTTTTTGCACCACTCTTCTTCAAGGTGGATTGCCTATATGGTTGTAAATGCAAAACAACCAAGTTCCCAACCTCAAATGATCTCTCAACTCTATGCTTGTGTGCATACATCTTTTGTTGATTCTGAGCATGCTAAATGCTATCTTTCAATGTCCTAAGGATATCTTGATAATTTTGCATTGCTTCCTTCACACGAGGGACCTTACTATCATCAAAAGCCAAATCCACAAATGATAAAGCATCATGTCCGCACAAGGCCCTAACGGGAGACATGCCAATCGACATATGAAAGGTGGTTTGTAACAATACTCACCAAGTGAATCCATCTAATCCAAGCGCGTGGTTGGCCTAAAACGTAGTTACGAAGGTAACCCTCAACCCATTTATTTACTATCTCAATCTAGCCATTGGTTTGAGGGTGATAGCTAGTGCTTGATGCCAACTTTGTGCCTTCTAATCAGAACGACTCCTGACAAAATATATTGAGAAAACAATTGTCCCGATCACAAACTATGGTTTTAGGGAGTCCATGCAACTTGAACACCTCTCTAAAAAACAAATCTACAACTCGAGGTGTTGAGTAATTTGTAGAAATGGCAAAGAAATGTGCATACTTTGTTAACTTGTCCACAACTACAAAGATGCAATCTTTCCCTTGAACTCATGAAGTCCTGTAATGAAGTCCATGGATATTCCTTCCCACTTCTGTTCAGGTATAGGCAATGGTTGAAGAAGGCCTACAGGAAAGGTGTGTCCTAACTCGTTTTGCTGACAACTCAAACACTCTTTGACATGTTGCAACACATCATACTTAAGACCCTTCCAAGAGAATCTTTCACATACTTGACAATATGTTTTGAAGAAACTTGGATGTCTTGCTAGAGGGGTATCATGAAACACCCTCATGATCTTGACCTTCAATTTAGATCCCAGTACAAGGTAAATTATGTTCTTATAACAAATCATATCATCTACTACTAAATACTTGTCATCCTATATACGTCCATCAATCAAATCACAAGCCAAAGCATTTTTGGTATACTCGGCCAGCAATTGAGATTTCCAATCAGTTTAAATCTCAGTGACAAAGCAGAGGGTGGGTTTCTTGGAAAGGGCATCAGCAGCAACATTCTTTCTTCCCTTAACGTTTTCCACATCAAAATCATGCGCTTGAATTTTACTACCTGCTTTTATTGCCACTCATTGAGATCCTTCTACTCTAGGAAATACTTAAGACTATTATGATCAATCCGAACAAATTTTGTACCCACTAGATATTTTTTGAACTTGGCTAAAGCGTGCATGATCGCTAGAATCTCCTTATCATATGTGGACTACAACCTCTCTAGATCCCTGAGTTTCCTACTCTTGAATGTAATAGGGCACCTGTTTTGCATCATAACTACACCAATCCCTTGACCCAATGCATCAACAAAAAATGGCTATGTGAAGTCAGGTAGTGCCAATACTAGACATGTGTTCATGACTTCCTTGAGTTCATCGAATGTCACCTGTGCCCCCTCAAACCAATGAAATGCACCCTTCTTAGTAACATCTGTCAAGGGTGATGCTGTGAGAAGCCTCACACAAATCTCCTATAATAGCAACACAATCCCAAGAAGCCTCTCAACTCAAATATATTCTTCAAAGGCGGCTAGTCTAAAATTGTCGGAATTCTCTCTTGTATATCTTGACACCCTCAACTCTAATCACATGTCCCAGATAAA
This sequence comes from Chamaecyparis obtusa, assembly GCA_027943335.1. Lineage (NCBI taxonomy): Eukaryota > Viridiplantae > Streptophyta > Pinopsida > Cupressales > Cupressaceae > Chamaecyparis > Chamaecyparis obtusa. The sequence goes on from BSBK01000247.1 coordinate 937,227, forward strand.
GAATCTCAATCATTCCAAACTCGCATTTGGAAGCCTTTGTGAATAGAGATTGTGCCTCTGTGATACTCAAAACCACATCCAAATGCTACAAATGATCACTCCATGTCTTATTGTATATCAGTATATCATCAAAGACGACCAAAACAAATTTCTACAACTACTCACAGAATGTGTGGTTCATGCAAGATTGAAACGTTGCTAGTGCATTTGTGAGTCCGAATGGCATAACAAGGAACTCAAAGTGTCTATAGTGACAACGGAAAGTAGTCTTATGTATATCTTCTTCTCCAACACGTATCTAGTGATAGTCTGGACGAAGATCAAGTTTAGAAAAATACATGGCCCTGTGTAACTCTTTAAGAAGCTCATCAATCTTGGGAATAGGACACCTATTCTTAATGGTCTTTTTGTTCATGGCTCTGTAATATATGCACATGTGTAAATTCCTATCCTTCTTTTTTACCAATACAATTGACGAAGCAAAAGGGTTAGAGCTAGGACATATATGACCCATTTTCAAAAGTTCTTTAATTGTTTATTCAATTTCCTCCTTAAAATGGTGTGGGTGTCTATAGGGCGTAGTGATAACTAGCTCTATGCTCTCCTCAAGCTCAATGACATGCTTAAACCCACGATCAAGTGGATGACTTGGGGGAAGGTCTCCAAATATTGCACCATGCTTATTCGGCACTGTTTGGATATCAATATGATACCACAGCTAACTGCTGGGAGAAGATTTGTCAGATACAAAACACTGGGCTGCCCACTGCACATCATTCTCTGAATAAGGCCTCCATCATTTTGTTGGATCCACTCGTGGACTACCATCTGCCATAGCCTTGAGCACAATTTTCTTATCATCAATCATGAATTCCAACTGCATCTATTTAAAGTCTTGAACATACCACTCTAGTGACTCTAACCACTGAAGTCCCAATATGGCATCCACATCACTCAATCCAGGCACATAAAAGTCAACTGTCAATGTGTAATCTCCAATCTATATACTCAGTTGTGGTACTACTTTGGTGCAACTCAATGGAAAACCATCTACAACTATAACACTGAATCTAGGGAACTCCTCAGCCTAAAGTCCATGTTTCATCACCAATCCCTCATCAATAAAATTATGCATGTCTCCGCTGTCCACTACACATACCATGTGTTGTCCCATAAGGACACCTTTCAACTGGAAAGAATGGCTATGAAGAACTCCAAATAAAGTGGCAATACATAGAGTCTTCTTGACTATAGTATCCTCCAACTCTATTTGTCTGAACTGATCCCCTTGTGCATCATCCTCATTGATACTAGCCTCTTGCTCATCTTGGTCCTCATCATCAAATGTGACCTGAATCCGATGCACTTTTCCTTTTCCAAGGCAGCGATGACCAGGCTCCCATGGTTCCTTGCAAGAGAAGCATAGTTTTCGCCTTAGTTGATTCCTTGACTCTTGATCAGCTTTGGGAGGTGTGTTCTTTTGCTGTTTAAAACTCTTTTTATCAGATTTCCATGGGCTGAAACTGTTCTTTTGTGGCTGATAAGAGGGTGTGACTTCACGATCAAGAGCTAACCCGATAGCATCATCTAGTAAATTAGGCCTATGAGCCTTGACCAATCCTTTCAATCTGTCACTTAGTCCTACAAAAAGCATTGTGACTCGCTTTTGTGACATGTCAAGAACCATAACTGAAAATTTTTGGAACTCGTTAATGTATGTCTCCAAGTGTCCCACCTGCTCTAGTTGAGCCAAGTCTCTATAACAAACCTCTATGTCTTACTCGTCACAATGTGTAATCAACTTGCTAACAAATTCTTCATGAGAATGAATCATGGCATGATCTTCAGATACCAATCTGTGGTGGCACTAGTCATATGCCACCAGTGAAACACAGGTACGTCGGGACGGGGGACACCGGGACGAGTTTCGGGTGTGGGAAAAAAAAGGGCCTCAATTTCGGGACAGCGGGGGGGGGGGGGGGGGTACGGTGGAGGGGGGGACTACATACTATACATATATAACTTGAAATGTTAATTATGAAAAGATGTTTCATTTAACATACCATATTGAACTACTAAGTTACATACCAAATTGAAATACACGAACTAGAACTATTGACCATTCAACATAGTAACATAATCATTTAAACATAGTAATATCAAATATCAAATATGTCATATATCATAAATATGATCATGATTACAATGAGCAGAGTAGCATGATATGATATAATGAATCATGATCAATCATCAATATCAAAATGAGTACAAAATCAAAATGTCAATCTGATATCATGTCAAAATGCAAGAATGGGAGGCCTCTAATCATCCCCCAAGCCAAAGTCCTCATCACTAGAACTACTGGACTTGGAGACCTCATGGTCAAGGTCTTCCAAAGGAACACCAACTAGCCCTACATCGGCTTCTGCTGCAACCTCGTCCTCGTCGATCTGTGCTGGATCCTCTGGCTCTACATCCCATCATGTTGCTGGGCTCTCTTTGTACTCGCGTGTCTTGCGATCTACGATATGCAAGGCACTGTGTACAGCAACTAGCATCTCCGCTCTCTTAGAGGTAAGTTTGTTCCTCTTAATAGAGTGGATGAAGCTATATGTAGACCAGTTCCTCTTTGCAGCTGAGGAACTAGAAACCTGAGATAGCAAAAAAATTTATAAATATTAAAATCAGAAAATTAAAAACTCTTAAATTTAAAAACTTGAATAGGTTCGAGCACGAGCTCATAACACAACGGTGTTGCGAGCCCTTGTGAATAAGGGTGTTCGAGGTTCGAATTGCCGGAGGTCTCTACGTGTGCGCTCGGGAGGATATTCCTGCTGACGGAGGTTGGATGAAGGTTTTGTTGATGCTGACGGGGAAGCTAGACGGTGGGCTGATGTGTCGACCATCAGGCGCACGTCTAGCGATGGTGTTGGCGGAGGATGGTTTCGTTGGTCGAGCAGCATGGGAGTGGTTCGGCGGTCCCATGTTCTATTCCCATCCCCACTTCCCTGGGTTACGCAGGCTCCCATTCCACTCGCAGGAACTGCATCCAACGCGAGATGGTGACCGTTGCACTCCTCGCTGACAGTTGACCGCTAGGAGAGATAAGGAGTGTCTTGGAGAGATAAGGTGTTGGTTAGGCAGTATAAACATAGGTGAATCTAGGAGGCGTCGAGGCCTCAGCAGCCAATTTCTCATCGGGGATGGGGTCCCCCTTAATGTGACCCCACTGGTTCAAAGCTCCAGTCAAAAGCACTTACCTAATATAAAATAAAAAATAAAAATAAAAACTTGAATAGGTTCTAAAGATGAGGAACTACAAACCTAAGAAAGCAATCGGATGGCTAGTGCAGTAATCTTTGCCTTCTGTGCTCCATGACATTTCCACCACAATATTGGATGCTTCTGTGCGATAGTTCTAATGTCCGTCTTTGCCAAATCCGAGTATCCTGGAACATAACAAGTTGACAGTTGTAACATAATGTAAACAGTAAAACTAAAAGTAAAGTTACCAAACTCTAGATACTAAGATAGTAAAACTGTAAAACTAAAAGTCTAAAAGTAAATATTAATAATGAACGTTGAATATTGAATTAACAATTACCTGTAAGAGAGGCAAATTCCGTCCACTTAGAGCGAATCCGACTAGCAGTTTCAGTATCAAACATCTTACCAATGCACCGAAAGAACCCGGCCTTCACCTCATCATCCTGAAGTGGTGTAACTCTACCAGGCCTAGACATGTACCATTTAGGATTCAATGCATAGGCAGCCATGTGCAAAGGAGTGTTCAGCTTCTCCCACATGCGGTGAATGATAGGCTGAATGTGCTTAGTATAGAATGCTAGAGTGGGGTCTCTCTCACGCACAGCAGCCCTCATCTGGCCAAGCATGGAATCAATGCACTCATAAACCTTTCCTAGGGTAGGCGCATCCTCATCACCATATCTGATGACCATGAAAACTGGAGCAATGATGGAGACTATGTATTTTGCATCAATCCAAAACTGATCACTCTTCACCGTCTCCTTTACCCTCTTCCCCTGCTCTGTTTTGGACTCAGCCCACCGATTTCATTCCTGTGTCATAACCATGATTTGCAATGGCTCTTGCAACTCAACCATTCTCTCCAAAAGAATGTAATATGATGCATATCTAGTCTAAACTGGTTTCAGGAACTCCTTCGCGAAGCTCCTGAACAGTGCATGTGAAGTATGGTGATTGCAGATAAACATTTGTACCTCTCTCGTATCATGAACCACTTGGTTTATCCAACCAATTTTTCCCATGTCCTTGAGTGCATTGTTCATGGCATGCACACCACATGGAGTCCACCAAATATGCTTATAGGCTGCCTCAACAAGCCTCCCTGCAGCTTTGCACACATGTGTTGCATCTGTCACTACTTGGACCACATTTTGTGGCCCAACCTCCTCAAAGGCTTCCCTAAGGACGTGAAACTGAAAATCAGCATCTTTACGATGCCCTGAACAATCAACTGCCTTTAGAAAGTACGGGTCCTCAATGCATGTGACCATGATGTTGATGAGTGGACGATGTCTAATGTCCGTCCACCCATCCATAATAATGCTGCAACCCGACTCCATCCAACATGCCTTCATCTACTCCATCAAAACCCCAATCTTGTTATATTGCCTATCCAAGACCGTCGTCCTCAATTTGTGCTCACCTGGTGGCACATATGAAGGCCCTCCATCTTTTGCCACCAAGGACATCATATCCCTATAATAAGGAGATCGAGTAACATGCAATGGGATGCCATTGGCAAATAAGAATGTACCAATGGCATCATCTAACCGATCCTTCGCGTGCAAGTTAAATAAATTAGCAATGGGGTTAGAAGTAGAACTTCTTGCCTTCCGTTTTCCCCTGTTGCTCTCCCCTACTGAACTCTGAATGGATGAAGGAATGGAAGCTGAATCTGACAAAGTCCCTGCTCCGATGCAAGATATGTGTAGAAGTATCTCGCTGCCCCTGAAACTGCTGAACAGCCTGAACCTATTGCCTACCAGCCAATGATTTAGGCACTGCAACTGCACTATCATCAGGAATGCCCCACAATTTGTTTATTTCAATTCTACACTTCACATTTTCAGCATCTGCCAGGAATTTGCATGGACTCACACCAAATCCAGTCCAAAAGAGGTGTGAATTGACCCTAGTAATGTTGTCAAACCATTCTGTGCCACATAAATTACATTTCCATTTTCTTGTGCCACCACTTGTAGCTGTAGGGAGTGAAATTCTGGTTGCAAATTGTTTGAGGGGACTTTGGATCAAAATGACCCCTAGCAAACTGTGTCAATATCTCTGAGGGGCAGTCAATAGAAGGTACTCCTGGTGCACTATAAGGTGGTTTAGATTGAGATTCTGGATCATCCCCGTGCTCACTTCCCTAATGATCAGGCTCATACTCAAATATACTAGCACTTCCCTCATACAATCCCATTTCTTCTCCACTTTGACTAGAGGCCATTTAGACACTGCATTTAAAATAACAGCCTAATTAGTAATTTAAAAAAAAATTAACTAGTTTCAGCCTAGTTTAGAAATTGAAATTGAAATTTTCAGCCTAACTTATAAGTTTATATGTATAGTTTATAACAAATAAAAATTTAAAAATTTAACATAATGCTTTGACACAATGCATTCAAAGAATCAATGTTGAAGCACATTCAACATATTCAGCCTATCAACAAGAATCTAAAACAATAAATTTAAATTATAAAAGTTAAAACTAAAAGTCTAAAAGTCAAACAATGCATTCAAAAATGAAAATCTGAAAATAAAACAAAGAAAATAGTAAAAACCCTACTTTGTGCTTGATGAATCACTTGCAAAATGGAATCTCCTTGCTCCTCTTGCTCCTCTTGCTCTTTTTGATCTTACAATCACTTGCGAAATCAGTCTCCAAGCTCTTTCAAACTCTTTTTCTCACTTTCCTCTTAGCTGTTGCAAAAAATGTGGATGCCAAATGTGAATGCCAAATGAAACGTATGAGCTTTATGAAGGCTTAGAGGGCTTTTTATGGGACCCACACCCTTTTAGGGTTGCCATACAACCTTTTTTTATTAAAAAAATTATTAAAAACTTTTTAATTTTCGATTTTGGGGCTGCCGCACCCGTCCCGCACCGGGTGCGGTCGAGGGACGGCTGGGCAGCACCCAACCCCCACACCCAAGACCCCCAACACCCGACCGGTGCAGGGATGGGTGCGGTTGGGCTCCGCCATCGGTGGGGTGCTCGAGTGCGTGGCATACCCGTCCCGGGGATGTCCCCGCACCCGGTACTTGGGGGTTTTGGGGGGGTGCGCGTCCCCGTGTTACACTGTATGCCACTCCTTCAAGATGCATTGTAGAAAACTACATAGCCTTATCTTCCTCCATGGGCTTAAGTGCAAGGAATGTATCAAGTTTATGTACCCATGACCTGGCTGTTATCTTTCAGCTTCCATCAAACATTGGTAAAGGAACTTTATTCAAAGTTTCCTAATACTCCTTGGGTTGAGTGCCTTGTCTAGTTGGCCTTCTAGGCCCCCTATTTTGCCTCTCGAATCTGTACCTTGCCTTGTCTTTCAGCTGGTTCATAAACTGATTCAGATTTATTAAACCACTAACTTGGTCTAGAAGTGCCATATAATCATCATAAGCTATCATGACATCATCTATGATATGGGTCTCTTTTGCCTCTTCCTCAAGAACTTCCTCTTCAACCTCATTTCTTCAAGGTAAAAATGTAGGTCTTAGTGGCCGATTAGACCTTGTGTTTGCTATCCTAAAAGAATTAGAGGCAGCTCTAGCAGAATCCACTCTCTCAACCTCACTTCTTTCATCATCCTGATTCCTTGGATGTGGTTGTACCAAAGATCCGAGAATCGCCATTGAACCGCGTGAATCGCCGGTTTGGCAATTCGGTTCATGCCACACGGTTTTTTTTGAATCGGAATTCGTTTGAAACAATTTTTTCCCATGAATCGCCTAAATCGCCAAATCGGCGATTCAAAGCATAAAATCGCTTGAATCGACTCGGGAAATCGGCGTGAATCGGTAGATAGCTAAAAAGTCAAGTCAAATTTTAAAAAAACACAAATATTTTCAATGTTTTTTTTTGCCTTTCCTATTTGTTGTAAGTTTATACAAATATAACATTTAAGTATAAGTTCCAGCTTCATAGGAGTTAAGATACAGATTCTAGATTTTGGGGGTTTTCGAAAAATTCCAGACTTAACCAAAGTTCAGGATTCAACAAGCCTTTAGCAGGGTTACCTCCCACAATCCATCATGGCTTTCTAAGGTCAAACTGAAGCCGGCAAAAGGATTCTCAAAGGGTTTTAACTCGTTTTATCACAAATCACTTGGTTTCAACCCCATCTCTATGACAAACTTAGCTTAGCTCTCGCCCAAATCCCAGACAAACATGACTTCCCAACAAGCCAAAATCATTCAAACCTCATTTGCCGAACCTAGGGACTTGAAAACAGCCACCAACAAAGACTACCTAAGATCTAGTTATGAAGACTTTGACATTTGGCATTGATCAATGATCAAGCATCACAGATTCATACTATGAAACGATTTAGTTTTATAGATCTTACAGATACTGATAGACATATGTTTCATGGATCTTCATCTTACATACATTTATGATTTGATGTCTTATGGATCTTCATCTTACATACATTCTATGATTTGACTCATTACGATCCTATGATTTCTATTTACTTTAGCTACAATTTACATTTTACGTGTAATGTATGTGATGGATTTATCATTTATGTTCCTTGTTTATGTATATTAGCTTCTATTTGATGATGTTATAGTGTGTTTAAGTTATATTCAATAAAGGGTGCATGAAATAAGTTTTCAATTGTTAAAATCTCTAAATTTCAAGGGTTTTTTAAATTTTCCGATTCATGGCCGATTCACGATTCAATTCAGCCTTGCCGATTCCGATTCTCGGATCTTTGGGTTGTACTCTTAAATTACCAATTGCAATCAAAAATTGTTGTTCAGACTGCATGAAAGTCTGCATCATCTGCTGCTTCTATTGAGCCAAATGTGCCAGAACATTCTATATATTAGGCTGACCATTCCCACCATCACTCCTTTGCTCTACCATATTCAGAGAATCATGTTCTTCTGCTTCTTCCATCTGTTCATGTTCCTATTGTTTTTCTCTACTTCTAGTAAAATACCTATGTGAACCAATCTCTTGGGAGTGCATAAGATCAATTCAAATAGACATGCAACACAAAAATCTTACACGCAACTGAAAAAGATAACATGCACTGATAAACCCTGCAGGCTGGCAGGATTTGTGGCTCTGATACCATTGAAATATTATTCCTCAGATTTAATTGAAACTTATTATAATACTCACAGCAATAAGGGTTTGGTTTATTACATCAAAATGAAACCCAGAAATATAGATGGAAAATAGGAAATTGACAATCAATAGTAAAATATCATTGATTGAAATTGAGAACCCAACTGCATGTTCAGAATTTACAAATGACTATTCCAAGACTGAAACTATTTACCGCTGACCTGATCACCTGATTTGGAAGATTGATTAGATAAGTGCAGACCTGAGATTTTAATTATTCATGGCTTCCTTGAGTACTGTGAACTGAGGAGTTGCAAGAGCTGCGAACTCTTCAAGGAAGTCTGCCTTTTGAATAGCACCTTAATTTCCTGTAACCTTTCATCTTATTTCTGCCAAAAACCAGATTTCAATATGACCTCTATGTCTGTCACAGCTGCTCTGTATTGTGCGGCTGATTGAAAGAACTTGACATAAGCTTGGGGTGACATCCAAGCTCTCAAATTTCACGGGTTTTGTCCTAAAGACGAAGATTGAACCTCACAGAGAAAGAAACAATTTCCGATCTGCTTGCATAGAATGAATCCAAAAATCAACTCCAGCGATTTCTTATAGTCTCCCAAAACGCATTAGAATTCTCCTAGGGGTCTTAGGCATTCAAAGCATATTATTTACCTCTTTAATGATTTAATTGTCCACCAAGAGGAAAATCACCTAGTAATAATTAAGTGGCCCCTTCTTAATGATGGCAAAGGCATAATCAAATTCTTTTAATACAACCATAGCTTTTTGCCCGAAGACTCAATTATTACTTTACACCCTTTATTAACTTAATGTTTAGCCTATGGGGTGAATAAATAATAGGCTAACATTATTATTTATTTATTTATTAGCTAACCGAGAGGGGACAACTCTCCTCCAAGAGTTCACTTTCCTACAAAATTTCCAATATTCTACCTCCAATGCTATGAGAACCAAATCACTCTCTAATGCACAAAAGGAGCTAAACCAATGTAGATACACTAATCCCACTCTATTTCAAAGATTATACACAAGTACTACCAACTACCAAGAATTCCCAAGCTCCTCTTCACTTAATGATTTGACACAATTTGAAATTCGTGCTTCTCGTGCAAGGTATCATCTATGAGCGAGAAGCTAGCTCGAGATGATGAAAAATCTTCCAACCTCCAATGTGATGGTTGTGTTTACTCCTTAAGCCTAATAAATTCTTTGCGTTTTTCTTTCTTCATTATTTTCGATGTCTTCTTTATGAACACTTTAAGCTTTCACTTTCCCGGTTGTGTGATAGTGAGCATCAAATAAAATGTAATCGAACACACCATGTGCCACAAGGCAATCAAAATTTAAAAGTTGCATTTCTTTAAAAAATCACATACAAAGAAAAATAGAAATCACAAGTAGACATTAGGTGTCGATTTCCACTAGTGAAAATTTCAATGTAATTATTTTCATGTTTTTATTTTTTATGTTTATTAGTATAAACACGTAGTGTGGCAAAGTTTCATTTACAATTCTTATACTTATTGCTTATACATCTTTTTATAACTAATTTTCAAGTACTATATGTATTTGCGTCACCCCCTACCGCCATCCCCTTATTGTATCCCCACCTTCCCTAAACTTAAGCCCTTGCTCCCCCTATCAAGAACCTCCGTGGAACTACGACTTCCTTAAAAATGCACCTTTTACAAAAAGAAAATTATAACTCCTTATAAAAACTTATATCTCCAAAATATGATCTTACAAACCATCTGCTTGATGAATAATAAGAACAATGATATGTTCAATAGATTTAAAACAACCAAAATACCCTCTTTTTGGTAGAATAGAACCTAACACCTATTAATTGAGGAGAATTAGCAATTCAAATTGCAAATCCCACCCTCCACCATGTTGAAATAAAATGATTACAAGGAAATCATAAACCCCAACAAAGGAAATACCTTTGCATGCTAATATTTAATCTTGCTAAAACCAAAATTCCTTCAAAATTATTTTTGTGTAAAAGAAATCCACACAAGTCTTTAGAAATGTGCCTTCCTGCACACCATAACATCAACAATGTAAAAAGTGATTTTTTGATGGCTAGTGTTTCTTATGTCAACAACAAACTACCAAAAAATTGAGGTGCTTCTAGATCATAGAAAGGGTGAAGATTCTAAACTTAGACATATCAAAATAATATTTGCATGTCTATTTATTTAATGGTCAATAATGTAATATTTGTTTGTTTAGATAGTTTCTAAATTAACTTCAGTGAATAATTGTTTCTTTAGCAAACATCATCAATATAATTGCTATAAATGTACATATTCATTCATTCAATAAACAAGCCATTACCATTGTTTAACATGGTATCAAAGCTGGAACAACAATGGACGTGTTTTGGTTTTCCTGTAATTTGTGTTGGTCTAAACAACACCGAATGAGGACTTTGTTACATTTTTCTATGTTTTTTTTCTTTTATGAAAATTGCATGGAAATAAATTTGTGAGTTTTCATCTACTCAAAATCGTGAATTTGTGTTGTTTTCAAAAAGGGTTTTCAAAAGTTTTTCTAGTGTAAGAGCTTGTGTTTCTTTTTCCTGAGCCCACATTTTGTTTGCAACCCCCATTTTTGTGCTCGCACGAGGACTCTATATGTTGAACTTGGTCATTGTGCTACTCTTTGACTCGTGTCTTCTTTCTTTGTGTCCACACGTTAGGTTTCTTTGCCAAATCGTGACAGGGTTTTCATGGAAAGATTCCCATGAGATTCTCAATATTGGCCCATGAGATTTTTGTGTTGGCGTTTGATATTTGCATGTGTTCGTGACTGCGTTCTCTCAGGCTCTCTCTACACAATCCCTACGTTCGTTTCGGCAATTTTCTGAGATTTTATTTCTAGACGACTTCCTTCACATGAGTTGTGACCTTCTGGGACCTTCCAACCCACATGATTGTGTTTGCATTTTCACAGTCCTCTTTCTTGCACATATCATGCTAAGCCAATTTATTTCATCCACGTGAACTAGAATTCTGTGACAACGCGAGTTTATGGGTGCCTTTTGTCTATAGTTAGTGTTTCCAAACTTTTCTGTGGCAATCTGGAGGTTTTTTGGTGGCATCTTTGACCTAGGGTTTGCAGAAAAAGATGGATATTTCTTGATTTGTGTTTTTGGGGTTTGAGCCTGGAAATTCATGCCTCAAAGTTTTTTGTTTCAATGTCTCGGGGTTTGTACAGTTAGCCTATCATCTTTTGACCAAACCATCATAAACTTCAGTTTATCTTGTTTTTTATGCCTCAAAAAGCGTAAAAGATGGCATCTTTGACCAACATAATGTTGGAAAGTAGTCAAAAGTTCAATGGCCACAACTAAAACACTTGGAAGCTGCAGATGATGACAATTTTTGAGTATCGGTGTCTTTGACCAAATTGTTCTAGGCAAGTCTACTCATCCTACAACAGCGAGTCAAGATCAAGACAAATTTAATGAGCGGAAACAAGAAGCCGCGATGACCATTAAGTTGTTGGTCACTGACATTCAACTGCCTCAAGTACCCCCAAGCAAGATAGTTGCCAGAATATAGGATCATTTGAAGACCCTACATGAAACGTCCGACAAAAGTTGTGCCTTCTTTCTAAAGAACATGCTTTTCTCAATCATGATGGATGAGAGAATGTCTTTGCAAGAGAATCTCACAAAAATCAAGAACATTCATGATCAATTGGAGGTGATTGGTCGGAAGATGGAGGAAGAAGACATGGTAGTCATCATTTTGAAAAGTCTACCAAAGTCTTATGAGCATTGTATTGAGACACTTAACACTACCTCAACTAATGTTGACTTGAAGTTTTTGGATCTTTGTACCAAACTTTTGCAATAGGATCAATGGGGACAACAGTTCGATAGCAATGTTAGTTCGTCCTCCACAGAACAAGCCTTCACAGTAAAACCCTTTGCTAAGTACAAAGGGAAAAGTTAGTCCTCTAAACAAAAATGCCCAAGTCAATTCCAAAACAGCTCCAAGAACATTTAGTGCAATTATTGCCACAAGTACGGTCACATGAAGAAAGACTGTCAGCAACGCTTCGATTATAAATAGAAGAATGGAGAATCTCAGCAAAAGGCCAAAGTTGCAAAGCACACTAAGCAGGAGTTTGCCTTTTACACCTTTATAGCTAAAAGACCAGCCTTTGTCCTCTGCCTGGTATATTGTTTCAAATGCTTCTCGACACTTCACTCATTGGATAGATTGGTTTGCAAAATACATTCCATTAATTGATTCAATGATCTTTGGAGAAGCGGAAGAGTATACTTTTGTTGGCAAGGGCAATGTGCAAATTCAATCTAACAAGAGGAATTTAATTTTCCTTAATGTATACTTCGTTCCAAGCATGGAATTCAACCTTCTTTCTATCAGTCAGATTATGAGACACTCTCCTCAATTGAATGTTGTATTCAATTCGCCCAAATGCAGTATTGTTGACGGGAGACTTGCACTATAGTTGTTGTAGGTATTCGAGATCATGGTCTTTACAAACTTGTTGACACTGGTAATTCTCAAGAGCATGTCGTGGCAGCCAAAAGTTCTTCCATCAACAATCTTTGGCATTAGCGGTATGGGCATCTAAACATACGCAATATCTCTCAGCTAGTTCAGGAGGGTCTGGTTGTTGCCTTACCTAAGATTCAAACTTAGAATCATGGAATTTGCGGAGCTTGTCAGGGTGGAAAGCAGCATCGAACTCCATTTTCGAATGGTGATACTTGGCGACTTCCAAGGTATTATAATTGGTTCATGCTAATGTTTGTGGACCAATGAACACTTCTTCAGTTATTGGGTCCACATATTTTATATTATTTGTTGATGATTTTAGTTGCAAAATGTGAGTGTATTTTCTTAAACAAAAATCTGAAGTATTTAGCAAGTTTCAAAAGTTTAAAGCCTCAATAGAAAAAGAGTCCGGTCAACAAATAATAATTCTTAGGTCAAACACTAGGGGGAATTTTGTTCTTCTAACTTCTCCAACTTCTTTCCATATCATGGCATCAAGCATTAGCTTACCACACCTTACACCCCTCAACAAAACAGTGTTAGCGAGCGGAGAAACCACACAATCACTGAGAGAAACCACACAATCACTGAGATGGCCTGGTCTATGTTGGAACATAGAAGTGTTCCAAAGAGATTTTGGGCAAAAGCAATCTACATTGTTACCTATCTTTTGAACAAGTCTCCCACATAGGTCATTAAGAAGAAGACTCCAAAGGAAGCCTAGTCTGGTAGGAAGCCCAAAATCGGTCACCTAAAAGTATTTGGTTCTAAATCTTATGTTTCGATTTCAAATGCCAAGCACTCAAAATCTTATGTTTCGATTCCAAATGCCAAGCACTCAAAGTTGGATTCCAAGATCCAAAAGTTCATGCCAGTGAAAACCACAAAGCATATCAAGTAATTGATGTAGACACTAATCATCTCATATTCAATCAGGATAATGTCTTTGATGAAGAACGAGGACCTTTTCAACTCTCTTCGCCTGTTTTGAGCCCTAAGATCAGCCTCTAAAGGCTAAGGATTTGGGTGTTCGTCTTCCTTTAGGTCCACCTGATGGGAGGGATTCAACAGACTCAAACTCTAAAGTTGTGGAGTCTCCCAAGCATGGTATTGCACCACCCAACTTTCCTTGGGAAAAAGTTGATCTACCTCTCGTCAAACCTGTTCTAGCCATCCCCGAATCAGATGTTGGTACTTCTACTCTTCGGTCTTAATGATGGGTGAAGACCATAGGTGATCTTCATGATGATGAGCTCATTGAGGGTAGATTAGCTAGAAACAAGAGAAAGTAATAGAATACAATTAATTTTTCTCTTATGGCCAACATTCATAATGTTTATGAGCCTCAATCTTATTCAAAGGCTAAAGCTATACCTATGGGAACATGCTATGGAAGCTGAACACCATAATCTTCTAAACAACAACATGTTGGCATTAAGTGATGATAACCAGTAAGCCTGTCACCGGTACTAATGTTGTCATTGATTGGCAAAAAGAGTAGAGACTTGTCATCTCTATAAAGTCTACAGAACCAAACAAATCTATATGAAAGAAGAATAATATGTAATACTATATAACTGATTCAAGATATCAATACATTTCCACCACAGTTACCTAATATGACGCCAATGCTTATAAAACGTTACATTCCCCTATACAACCTCCCAAACTGCCCTACGAGAATAACTCCCAGCTAATTTCTAACTATATACTAACAATAATTGTTAAATACTAGCAAGTCACTAAGGTGACTTTGTTTTTAATGTGTTTATTTATTAACTATTATCTAGCTATATAAACCAGTGTAACCCGAGGACACATCCCTAGCCTAAAAACCCTCGTCCCCATACTGGGGGCATTTCCAAGATGGGGGCACAGCCAAGGGCCATCCCCACGCCATCCCCAAATTTTGAAAATCAGTGAGGGACGTCCTAGAAACCCGGGGACGGCATGAAAAAATGTCAATGACTGCCACACGTTCCAAGGGCGTCATAGTCTTCTGCCGACCGTCCCCGAGACAGTCGGCTATCCTCAATGGAAATGCTTGTCAAAAGTCAAAAAAAATGTTGTCCTACGTGGCTCATATGTGAGGCCCCTCCATCATATATGCCTTAAAGGCCAAAAACGTGGCCTATACATTGCATATTATCATTTTATTTTTCATCACAACATTTCTCTCTCACACAGCAACAAGGATTTTGATTTCTCATTTCAAGGAGAAGCAACAAGGGTTTGTGCAAGTAATTTTGTCATTGTAGGAAGGAAAGAGCTTGGATGAGGTAAGTTTAAACAATGAACATCTTTCCATGCTTTCATGTTTCATTTTTTATCAAAGTTTAAGCTTGAAACAATCTGTTTTTTTTAATTTTTTACATTGTTTTAGTTCATTGAACATTCTTCAATCTCAAAAAAATTTAAAAACCAAAATGAGCAGCAATGAGGGTAGTAGTAGTGAGGATGAATTGGGGGGTGGTCAAACTCATAGTGTTGGAGCTAGTAGTGGGCAACAACAACCTGATTTGTTTAAGTGTCCTTCAACAATCATGAGCAAATATGCAAAGGGCCCTTTCAACAAGAAAAAGCCTCTCCTCCAATATGTTACACCTAGGGGGGGAAAGAAAAAAAAATGAGGGACTAGGGTGTGGGATTGTCATGTTTGTAATGATGACTTCAAAGGCAGCTATACAAAGGTGAAGTCTCACTTTTTGGGTATTGCATGCCATGGGGTTATAGTTTGTCCAGATTTAACTGAATAGGAGAGATATAATGCCATAGATTGCACATGGAAGTTGAAATGGGGAAACAAGGTTTGACAATGCCATCACCTACTTTATCAAGTGCACAATCATCTAGGCCTATGTCATCTACTATTGGTACTAGTCCTATTGAGACAAGAGGAAAGAGGAAGGTGAGTGGTGGTGACAAAGGAGGAACAGTTGAAAGTATGTTTAATGCACAAGCACGGAAAGTTACAATGTCATCCATTGCTAAATTCTTTTTTGCTAATGCTATCCCATTTCACATGGCATGTTCCTCTTATTTCAAACAAATGGTGAAAGATGTAGCCACTATGGGTCCTTCATTCACACCCCCTAGTGATCATAAGCTACGAACTACCCTCTTAGACAAAGAGTACTCCAAGGTTAATGTGTTGTTGAAGGAGATGAGACAGACTTGGGTTAGGATAGGCTACTCTATTGTGATGGATGGGTGGACTGATGTTAGACATCGGCCACTCATCAATATCATTGTCACATCCCCTGTTGGGTTCTTATTTTTTGATGCAGAGCTCCAATTCACTATTTTGAGAGATGTCATAGAGGTGATTAGGCCTGCTAATGTTGTAAGGGGATCACAAATTCAGCAAGTGTGTCCAAATTAGCTAATTTAAAGGTGGAGGGTGCTTACAAGCACATCTTTTGGGCCCTTTGTTGTATTCATGCATTGAACAATGCATTAAAAGACGTTAGTATGATAGATTGGGTGAAGCAAGTGGTGTCAAAAGTAGAGAGGTTCAAATGTTCATTTGCAACCACCACACCTCACTTGCTCTTTTTAGGTCCTTCTCAAAGGAGTTCCTCAAACCAACATAGACAAGGTATGCCAATTTGAATTACTTCATTTTATTGCTTCATTTTGAAATTATTTAAATTATTGTTACACGTGTTTTCATTTTCAAATTATTTAAAATTATATATATTATAGGTATGCCACTTACTACATCTTGATGAAGAGGATGCTTGAGGTGCATGAGCTTCTACAATTGATGGTGGTGAATCCAAAGTGGACCCAAACCAACATAGACAAGGTATGCCAATTTGAATTACTTCATTTTATTGCTTCATTTTGAAATTATTTAAATTATTGTTACACGTGTTTTCATTTTCAAATTATTTAAAATTATATATATTATAGGTATGCCACTTACTACATCTTGATGGAGAGGATGCTTGACGTGCATGAGCTTCTACAATTGATGGTGGTGAATCCAAAGTGGACCCAATGGTCTAATTCTATCTCTTCTAAAGGAAGATCAGTCAGGCTAAAAATCCTTGATGATAGTTGGTGGACCACAATGAGGTAAGTTGTTGATTTTATTTTAAAATTAAAATTAAATGTTAGTCTTTAGATTGCTGATTTGAATATTAAATTTAAATTTCTAATTCTGATTATAAATTGATAATTCTTTCAAACTGTTTGCTTGCATTTTCCAAATATATTTGCTCTGTCATCTCATCACACTGATACATATATCCACTCCAGCAAATAGTCTCAATTCATTTAATTTAATACTAAGTAAGCTAATTTCAATTACCATTAAATTAGAAGCTGAGGATAAGTGCATTATTTTATTTTGTTCTATACCTGATTCATGGATGATTACAACAACCAAAGGAAACTATTTTTCACTCAAACTTAAAAAATATCATAGGAATTCTGCTCAATGAAGAGATCGGGAGAAAATCCACAAATGATTCCTCTAGAGAACAGAGAACTACACCTATTTATATTTCTGCTTTTAATTTGCACACATCATGATCACATTGAATAAATTAATGGTTGTGGACTACATACATTAAATTTTGAAGTACCTGAATGGATCTCCATTTTGAGCCAGGCCATCTGACGCGATCAATGACGCCTACTCCAGTGATTGTGCCAGTGTACCTATAAGATTTGTTTTCATTGAGTTAAATAACAAAAACTTTGCTGCAACATCCTGCATTCAAAAAAATATTTAGGGTATGAATCACAGGCAAATTTTGTTTGACCTTCTTTCAGCTGTATCTTCACCTTCAAATCTCAATTTGAACCTCATTCCAGCAGACAATGGTTGGTTGATACTGTTAACATACTTCCTACAAGGGATCACAAACTCTGCAGGGGTAGTCCTGGAAATAAGCAGAAAAGAACTAAGTGATGAAATGGGAAATTTCTAGCACTCCTTAAACTTAAATGGAATAAGCATGTGTACACCAATATCTTTATTTCCCTGATCAATCAAATAATAGTTAATGCAACAAATTTCTTAACACCAATTATAATGCAAAACTACTATGTAAACTCAGGAGAGTTATGGGCAGCACAAATTATAATTCATTTATAAACTGCATGAGGTGAAGAATGAGCTTAGTAAGTTAGTAGCACACTACATTAAGCTTTGAGCTAAAATTAAAATTTTGCTAGGCTGTTAATCTGAAAAACAAGTGTTACAAGTGAAAGCAATGCTTATATCAGTTAGTCAACTCCATGTATTATATTCCTGCAATTAAGGGACACAAGCTTAAGTATGATCATTGCTTTTAATCCATCTGTGCTCACTCAAGAATATAAGATATTCTTGATTTTAGGCTGTAAATATTTATTTACAAGATGTTACAAGATTCAAACTTGAAACAATTAAAAGGAAGACAAAGCCGCTTGAAATTTTATAATTGAGAAGAATTTTTTTAAGAGTAGAAATTTATTTTTTAAAGTAAAACTTCAGACATTTTACTACCATGGTTAGTGACTGCATACAGAATTTATTGAGAAGAGATATATAAATGGGAGAAAATGTAGTTAATGAAACACAGCACTTGAAATAATAGACAAGCAGATATTCATGAGAGCAAAGCTATGCTTTTATTTCTCATAAGATAAGAAACATTCTATAGATGTAAAACTGTTCGAGATAGCACACAATAGGTCTTGTGCAAACATGGAAAAAAAATTGTATGAAAATATCTTGGCATTCAAGATGGTTACCAAACAATTAAGCAGGCTATATTACGAGAGCACAGAGAAATCCTAAGAAACTACGATACTGAAATAGAAGCTATACTGTTAATAAATTTGTATAAGAAAAATTATATGGATGTAAAACTGTTGAAGATACAACCTACCATCTTTCAAACAATTTTATAGATCCAAATTGATTTGACCACAGGTTTAACTGTTGGAATTTAATCCAGCTTTGTTGGGTTAGAGTCCATCAAGACCATCTAGCACAGATTTCATATGCATACAATCGGTCTGGTGCAAACATGGAAAATTTTTGTATGAAAATATCTTGGCATTCAAGATGGTTGCCAAACAAGAATGCAGGCTATATTCCAAGAGCACAGAGAGATGCTAAGAAACTGAGATAACCCAGAACCTGCTGATGTATGGGGTAAACCAGGTAACTGGGACCCTCCTCCTCCCCCCTCTGCTACTGCTGTTGCCGACTAGCAGTTTGTTTTTCTTTCTATGTTTTCTGATCCAAGCATTAGCCCTGTATGAACTTTAGGGCTGCGATTTTATATCCACCAACTTTTTTTTTGAGAATATATGTAATATTATTTCTTATCAATGATAATTTAGACACTTATTCATAGAAAAAAATTCTATAAGTAGAAAGATCCCTCCTAGGAATATTGTTGGGTATTTTTTGTTGCCCTATGAAGATTGTCAACTAACAATCAATCTGTGACAACTAAGGTTTTTACAAGTTGAGTTGTATTTCAAAATACAAAATTTGGCAAATTTAAAATTACCTCATGCATTTTCCCTTCCTTTGTGTCATGATATAGTTCTTTTTGTTCCCATTATATGGTCGGTCTTTTGTTATGGATTGGAGCTCACTCTGTTTTGCACCTTTGTGAGCTATGAGCGACATCTAGAGTTTTATACTAAACCAACTCTAATTATTCAATAATAAACCTTCACATTTACTTGGCAAAGTTTAGTTATCTAGACAAGAAAATGGCTACAATTTTTTCCGTTACTATGAATACCACAACTTCTTACAAATGGTCATTACTGGGATAACGTACCATAATTGATCAGAATACCAAATGGCAAAATTGTTTGAAACTTATAAACAAACAGCACAAACTCTGTTTAATATGTTTGGAATTTGGATTACAGAAAAAGGACAAATGTCCTTGGTGCATGAAATTCCTTGGAAGTGATTTGGCAAATCTGACAGATAGAGAATTTATGCCATATCCATCAGAAGCAAGAACATACTAACTTAAGAGCCACATTTCCACAAGTGTTAGCATCCTGAAATAACTTGATAATAAATGATACTTTAACTTATGATAATTTCCAATCTATAAGATGTAGGTGCGGAGTTGTAAATTGCCTGCTTCCCCTTGTACACTTTTAGGATGCATTTAGCCTGTCCCTTGGCCTTTAATTCATTCACAAATGTCAATTTGGACCTTCTGCTGAACACCTGTCTATTTTTCTACTTTGATTATAGTTTTTGTCCACCTTGACACAAGCACAATTGCAGTAGTGTCTATACCAACAAACCACTTTCAAATGTTCAAAAATCAAATCCATCTGCCTTTTCTGTGTTTTTCAAAAAGGCCGCGAATCCTGATTTTATAAAGTCATGTTTTCGTCATCATTTGAACTCACTCCAGTACTCTCCCTTGCTCTTACCTTCTTATTTTTCTCACAGTCTCTATTTTGAAGCTGCTTCTAAATTCCTCTCGGTTTTGTGGTTGTTACCTACACCTATGCTTGTTTGTCATAGCCATTGCTGCAACACTTACCTACCTCCTATAGTCAATATATGTATATCCATTGTGATCTAGTTATCCACGTATCCTTTGGCAATTGGTAATACCCTCAACACACTACAGACACCCACACTTCAGGATCACACCCTGATATTTCCAATTTGCATAGTTGAGGCTGAAATACACCACCCAGGGGACTGATTGAGGCAGTCTCCCAAGAAGACATCCCAAATTTTCTTATCCATTTTATGGGTTTCAGCCTCAATACCTCTTCAAAGAAAAATTATTTCCACAATTTGTAAGCACAACAACAACAAGAAGCAAGATAACATAAACCAACTGTAGAAGATTCAAATTCAAAATCACCAAGGACACCAGTACTCTGGTACAGTCACTCCCACCATTGTATGCTATCTACCGCACTAGTCTTCCAAATATTTGTTCTAGATCAAATTTCTCACTTTTGCACTCTTCATGTCTCTAGTAATACCACACTAGTGATGGTCATGACAGCTACATAGCTGTCTCTACCACAACCTATCATATTTCTACACATAATCTACTTTTTGATCTCCTAAACCTTGCTGCTCAAATTTGCTTCCGTTTCAACAACTTTCTTAAACTCCAACCTATTGATGAGTGTTTTATGACCACATCAACACAGAATTGGCGCTAGGAGGGCCTTGTTCGAATTCACTTAAGAAGTTGTCAAAAAGTCGAGATGGTGTGAGATGGTGTTGCCTTCTCGCAATATCATTCCAGTAGTACATCAAGAAGATATCATTTCAGATTTGGGTGTTGTTTCTTGGAGAGAAAAGAGAAACGACATAGGATACCCACAAGACCAAGCTATATTGGACAAAGAAGAACAAACAGCTCAAAGACTTGAAAGCAGAATTCAAAGAAGACTTAGACGTGAAAGAGAAATTCAAAGGAGAATTGAATGCAAAAGAGAAGCTGAAAGGTTGGCCCAAAGATCACAAGTTCAAGCAAGTCAGAATCAAAACTAGTTTCAAGCTAGATAAGAGAATCAGTTGGTTTTCACTAGAGAAGTTTGAGAAAAAAGAAAAGAGTTTTAAGATCAAATCTAAAACAAGAAAAGGATTTGACAAAGCTACAGTTCCACAGGCAAACGAGAAATAATTGAACTACTGACTCAAGCAAACCAAATTCTTCAAATCAATTAGCAAATCTTCAACAAACAGTTAGTCAATCAAGTCCAGTTCAATCAGCTCCAACTGCGGTTCAAAAATTTTTGTTTCAAGCAGTTCAAGTCCAAACAGCAACAGTAGAACCAGTCCAGCCAACAATGGCTCAAGGAGCTCTAAATGGTGCAAGTTGGTTGGTTGATAACCCCTCTCCATTGATTTTCAACAATTATCATGAAATGCCAAAGAATCCAGAAAACTTTTGTTCAAAGTTCCATGTGAATGATCCTAATCAGGCAGCTGAAGAACATGTTAAGATCTTTGAGGATGCATTGCGCAATAGGACAGTCGAATATGGTGATGTAGCATGCAGGCTCTTTCCTTACTCATTGGGAGAAGAAGCTTTCTACTGGTTTATTCATTTCCCAAATCTCTTCCATAGGCACATGGGAAGCATTGAAGGCAGCATTCACTGGAAAATTTGGGATTCCAGTCACTCCATCAGAATTATTCAGCCAGTTTGTTGATGTTAAGACACAAGAACATGAACCAATTAGTTCATTCAATAATCCCTTTCACAGGGCATAGACAAGGCTGCAAGTCCCTTGCAGAGTCAATGATACAGAGGCAAGAGAGATTTACTATAATGCCTTGGATCATCTCACTTCCATGTTTCTGAGACAATCCCATCCCGCCCCAGCAAATTTGAAGTGAGAAAAGGATTGGGACAAAACATATTGATGCATTTGGGACCACCAGCAGCAAGCAATCAAATTCTTGGTCTCAATCAAGCCTCGGTATATCATACTCCAATCATGAACCAAATCCCGCAGCCAACATATCAAGCTCCATCTAATCAGTTGCTGCTTCATCCAGCAGCTCCCCTTTCTCAAGCACCCACAACCTAACCCGTGTATCTTCCAATTGCGACTTCATCCACAAGAACAAAAGAAGAAAAGGATGAAAGAATTGATAAAACAAGTGAAGAAAGTGTCCACTGAGGTCATGTATTTAACGAATCAAAGCAATTAACTTCAGAGTATGCAGGGAAACTCTCAAGGACAATAGAAAAGCTATTGAGGTAATTACCAAGGGAATTATCAGAGGAATAACCAAGGAGGTAATTACCAAGGCAACGCTCAAGGAAGTAATCAAGGATATCGAAAGAAAACATGGAATACAAATCCAAACAACGGAAATGTGGTGTTGTCATTGCATAATCCGCTGGCTTCTGGTAATAGGCCTGCCAACAAAGTGTTTCTAGCCAAGGCAGCATTGTCCGGATGGTGCAGGATACATGATACAAATTAGCATTCGGAATTGCAATGCCATGAATTTCAAAGGGCGGCAAACATTTTCCAAATGGAAGTAGAGAATACAAGTAACCAAGAAAATCCTCCCGTGACAAGATACGAAATTGGCCCAACAACAAGATATGATCAAGCTTTAGTTGCTGGTGATTTTGGGTTTCCACTAGAGTTCAAGGCATATGAAGAATACAATGGAAAATTCCCACCAGCTTCAGCTAATGGTCCAATGGAGACGCCACGTTTTGAATTCCCGCCTCGATCAAGAAATGAGCTGATGCAAGAACAAAATTATACTTTTCCTCCTTTGAACAATGTTTTGGTGCAAGGCACAAAGGAAGTGAATGCTTTCAACCAAACACAAGGTAATGATACAAGATACCACATTGTCCAAACAACAAGATATGATCAAGCTTTAGTTGTTGGTGATTTCGGGTTTCCACTTGAGTCCGAGGCATATGAAGAATACGATGGAAAATTCCCACCAGCTTCAGCTAATGGTCCAATGGAGACGCCACATTTTGAATTCCCATCTGGATCAAGAAATGAGCTGATGCAAGAACAAAATTATACTTTTCCTCCTTTGAACAATGTTTTGGTGCAAGGCACAAAGGAAGTGAATGCTTTCAACCAAACACAAGGAAACTCAGGACCTAGAGTCTATGAGAGGAACTATAAGCCTTATGAACCATTGACTTCATCCATTCCTCCAAACAACTTCAATGCACCGCCACATCCTAATGCAAGCAATGTACCAGGCTATCCAAAGGATTCTCTAAAATATAGGCAAGGTGCCAATAGTGCTCAAGGTACTAACAGTATTCAAGGCACCAACAATGCTTCGCAAGAGGATGGATGAAGGAAGCTGGGACAATGCGTAACTAAAGAGTTGAGAAAGGTAAAGATAAGTTTACCAGTGTTTGAATTGATAAAGGTAAATGAGATAAGGGAAGTCTTCCTCAATAACCTGAAGGACAATCCTACTATTCAAGAAAGTAACACTCAGGCTACGTCAAATGCCACTCAAAGTACATCAAGAGTTTCACAGAATATGTCAAATGTGGCTCAAAATACCAATGCTTCTCAAAGCATACCTTATGGTGACCAAGATACACACAATACTGCATATAGCTCATCACCACCAGTCTATTTTGCTCAAAGCTTGCCAAGAACAACTCAAGATGCAACAAGGAACAAAAGTGCAAACAAGAATCAAAATGTTATAAAGATTGAAAGCGTCAACAATGCAATGGGAAAAAACAAAATCAGTCATTCATAAGAATAGTTCAGTTGTCTTCTATCAAGGAAAAGATGAGCCTACTCTGTTTCCTGTATCCTTGAGAATTTTTGGAAGACTTTTGCATAACATTTGGTCGATTCAGGAGCATCAAACAATGTAATGCCCCTGGCCATATGTAAAAGATTGAGATTAACCCCTACAGGCACAAACAAGGTCACCCAATTGGATAGGACTCAGGTCCTAGTAATTGGAGAGTTAAATAACATCCACGTGCAGTTAGCTTTGGATCCAAGAAAGGAGCAGTTTATTGATATCTCAATTGTAGACATTCTTGATGGCTATGGCATGCTTCTAGGAAGAGATTGGACAAGAAAACTAAATGGATACATAGCCACTGACTTCTCTCACATGTGGTTACCATGGAGAGGAACCCAAACCAAGATTAAAGTACACAATAACTGAATATGGAGAGAATAATGAAATCTTGTTCGATGAGGTTGGACTTGGTCTTAACCAACCTACGGTGCAAGAAGTCCTGATGTTACAAAGTTCACAGAGTGAAAGAGGGAAAGAATTGTTGGGAACTTATAATTTGACGAAAGTGTTCGTGGAAAGTGATCAAGGTTCATCTTCCAGAGAAGGTGAAGGCATGTTTGAGAACTTCAAGAATTTTGTGCTTAGGAGTGTTAAGCAGAGGATGGAGTTGGGAAACCATATTTCCATCCAAGATCTATTATTACCCAATTGGTGTAGAATTCATGATGTGTTCCATTCCGAGTTTTCTTGCTCCATGTGCAAGATCACTTTAGAACAAGTGGAGAAAAGAATACTAGGAGCATTGAAATGTAGAGACACTAGAGTGTTTGAAGAGAGCAAATGCAATCCCAAAGAGAGTCTTTTGCAAGAAGACATAATAGAAACAAGTGAGATAGGAGCAAGAAAATCTGAAAAAATCAAGAATCAGAAAATAATACGAGAGATGTAAACAGCGATCTGGATTTATCACAAAAACCTCAAGGTAACATTCAAGAAGATAACCAAACTTGGACATTAAGATTTGATGGGTCTAAGTCGAAGAAAGGAGCTGGAGCTGGTTACAAGTTGATCAGTCCATCAGGAGATGCATACTTCGCAACGCATAGATTGCAATTCCCATGTACTAATAATGTGTTTGAGTATGAAGCTCTTGTCCTTGGTTTACTACTCGCAGTCAACAAAGGGGCAAAAGTTTTACATGTCTTTAGGGATTCAAACCTAGTTGTGGGATAGGTAAGAAAGTGGTATATTTGCCACGACAAAAGGTTAACAAGGTATCATAATCGGGTATGGGACCTCATAGAGAGCTTTGACGCATTCAACATCAAGTTCAAGTATCAATCATGCAATTGGGTGGCGAATTTCCTAGCCCAAGAAGCAAGTTCCTTGGCACCTCTTACCTTGGAAGGACTAAAGAAGTTTAAGGTTGAACTTATATTAGTGTCACCAATATCAGATTACATGACCAACTTCCAAGTATTTGAGGACAACAAACATATATTGGATTTCTTAACAAACTCAGATGTCTTTCCAGCTCAAATAATTGATGACGAAGAGATTGATGAAGCTGAGTTTGATCTAGAGGGAATTATGAATTTGAAGACAACTACCATCTCAAGAGGTATAATCTAACTAGAAAGAATCTTTGACACATGCAAGTTCAATGCATTCAAATGTTAAAGAACAAAAGGAAGTGAATACGAGAAGGTTAACATTGGGACAGAAGATCAACCCAAGAATGTTCTCATTGGAAAAGTAAGCACACCCGAGGAAAAAGAGGTATCCTCAATCTTATGAAGGAATTTTCAAAAGTGATCACATGGAGTTATGAAGATTTGAAAACTTATGATCCCTCCATCATCACAGAATACCTCGCAAGGAAGAGAGCAAACCTTTCTGACAACACCAAAGGTCGGTCAACCCATTGTTGGAACCTCTTATTCACCAAGAGGTAAAGAAATTATTGACAAGAAAGATCATCTTTCTAGTACGACACTCAACGTGGGTCGCCAACTTCGTTCCAATCCGAAAGAAGAACAAAGAAATAAGATTATGTGTGGACTTTTGGATTCTCAACAAAGCATCGAAAAAGGATAATTACCCATTGCCATCATTGGATGAAATATTGCAGATAGTGAATGGACCACAAATGATTCTTAGATTCTACGAGAAACAAGAACCGAGCTAAGATTTGATGTCGGTCATAGATCACATGCAACTCCAAGAAACAAATGATCAAAGATCAAAATAGTTGAATGAAGAGAAATCTTAAATGAGAGAAAAATAGAGACAAAGAATGAGAATTTTGAGAAGACTCTCAATACTCTCACCAAGCTATGACTTAACTAGGGAAGGTGAGAGTAGAGTGCTTATCATATAGAAAAATAAAGCCAAACACAACCAAGTGGTGCATTAACTCCCATTCCCCATAAAAGATGGGAGGTTTTACTTTTACCTTCTCAGTAAATGTCAAAATAGGTGATATAACCTCCTTACATGAAAACAAAAAAGGAGTTATGAAAGGTGGCAAATAAAGCCAAAAGAGAGTGAGAAACCCAACTATCCCATAACCCACTTTGAAAATCACAAAATAGCGCTTATGAGAGGTGGCACATAAAGCCAAAAGGTGTGTGAGTCAACCATCCATGTTTGGAAGTGAGTGACACATGTAGCTTAAGTATTTTGCAACGCATCCTCGTATTAACCACTCCTAATAACCTAAGCAAGCTTAAATAAAATGTGTAGGAAAAATAAATAAACCCTAACATAAAGGAAATAAAAAACCTACACTAACACCCCGCCTTAAGCATCGCTTAGGTGGGTGAAAAGATGGCTCCCAAAAAATGAGGCCATGTTAGGTGCCCATGTACATAGAGATATGCCCCAAAAGAAGAAGCCCCCCATAAGAGGAATAGCTCCCTAAATAGAGAGAAATAATGAAGGACTAAAAAGCCCCTTTTGAAGTAGACACCTGCTGCATCCTGTTAAAGTTTGTGATCAGATTGTATGACTTTTAATTTTCTTTATTTTGTATATTAACTAATATAGATCTTTTCTTCTTTTCGGGTATGCAGCGAATAAAAGACTTTGAAATTCACAAACGATATTTCACTTTAAGAATGCACAATGAGAATGTGGAAGTATTATAAAACAAATGTTGATAGATGTATTTCCAGATTTACCTGCTGATTGAATATGAGTAGACTTGCATTCAATGTTGTATATGCTTGTCTTCATTCAATCATGAGAGGTCTATATATATGTGGAGAGATATTGATGAATAGACATGTCTCCATGTGTGGAGACATGTCTCTTCATCAACATGTCTTCCACAATAACTCATTAAGCGTAAACAATAACTTGTACTGATTCATGTCAAACCGATACTAATCGGTGATTATGTTATCTTACATCAAACGATACTAATCGATGGTTGTATACTAACCGATATCAATAGGTATCAAAGCCAAGTCAAACTGATACTAATCGATGGCTGTATATTACCGATATCAATCAATATCGATGCCAAGTCAATTGATACTAATAGGTGATTAGAATATAATGCAAAACTATAACAATGGAATCGATGAAGCATATCGATAATCAGATTTGATGTCATTCGATCTTTAAAAAATACAAATGAATGATTAGTTAATTATATTAATAATATGATCTATATATTAATATTAATTTTCCCCAATTATGAATGTACAAATATATATATCAATATGTATAATAATAATATCTATTATTATTATATATATTGGTATGTATATGTATGTGCATAATTTAATCTATTCTCATAGTATTAATATAAGTGATAACTATTTTATCTGATTGAAGCTGTAGACATCAACACTCCCTCTTAGCTAGGGAAGATAAAAACCATCAAGGTACTTCTCACAATAGATCCATTAATATGAAGAGATATCACCTTACTGTGATATCAGAAGTTATGGTCTAACCAAGAATATCAAGTCACATGATATTCACCAAGTACTCAAAATAATGTGAAAAGATATATTACCTCAATGTAATATCAGAGTTTATAGAGATACCATCTCATGATATTAGGAGTAATGGCCACAGAATATCAAGTCACATGATATTCACCATGTACTCAGAATACTGGCCTACCAACATCAAGTCTCATGATGTCCACCAAGTACTCAAAAGTTTATAAAGATATCATCTCATGATATTAGGAGTAATGACCACAGAATATCAAGTCACGTGATATTCACCATATACTCAAAGTACTGGCCTACCAACATCAAGTCTCATGATGTCCACCAAGTACTCAAAAGTTTATAAAGATATCAACTCATGATATCGGGAGCATTGACCTATAGAATATCAAGTCGCATGATATTCACCAAGTGCTCAGAGTAATGGCCTACCAACATCAAGTATCATGATGTCCACCAAGTACTCAACAAATGTCCATAAGTAATGTGCACTTACCATAGGAACATTCCTATCATCTATCATGATTTGTTTCATCCATCATAAGATGTCTGTCACAATAGAAGATCATGGCCTGTTTAAGCAACTCAATCCACCATGCAAGATATCATCTATCGTGATCTGTTTCAACCATCATAAAATGTCTATCACGATAGAAGATCAAGTTATTGTAAGATCGTCACCTTCCAATAACTTTAACAAATACAAGTAATAATAATTTGGAAGTCGTCACTTCCTCATGATTTACACAGGACCCAAAAGGCATTCATGATTCATAGTTCTCTGACTATTATAGTTTCTTTGATCATTGGAGAATCCATCTCAACATGGACTACTCCCTCTGAATCAATACGACCGAGATTATCAAAAGTCGATTGAACCATATCCTCTATCTACTCCCTCTAAAGCTCAATTTCTTATATCAACCTCTTGTCTTCTTTTGAAATGTCAGACTCCCTCTGCATCTGGTCTCAATCAATTCGTTTGCAAGCATCAAGTTCTTTCTCCCTTGAATGCAATTTTCTTGTGCTTCCGTCCTGAAGGTATGTCAGAGAGAGATTACAAATAGCTCACTAAACTATCTTGACTGAAAATACCAATGATAGAAGCATACAAGATTTTACTAACCAATAGTATAGCATGAATTACAAACTCAAAAATTGTGTGCATTAATAAAACATGGATTACTTATCTTTTATAAATTTCAAGTATTTCATTTTGTAAGGTGAGCCCATATAGAAAATATCATGCAAATTCATAGAATGATGTTGTCGTTCTCAAACATTACTAGAATTCTTCACATGACCTCTCAAATATCAAAAGGTTCTATACACTATGACAACCTTCAATCTGATCGGATCTCCTTCAAGCGGTTAGGCTTTTAAAGAAGGAACCTCACTCTGATACCATGTTAAAGTTTGTGATTAGATTGTATGACTTTTAATTTTCTTTATTTTGTATATTAACTAATATAGATCTTTTCTTCTTTTCAAGTATACAGCGAATAAAAGACTTTGAAATTCACAAATGATATTTCACTTTAATAATGCACAATGAGAATGTGGAAGTATTATAAAACAAATGTTGATAGATGTATTTCCAGATTTACTTGCTGATTGAATATGAGTAGACTTGCATTCAATGTTGTATATGCTTGTCTTCATTCGATCATGAGAGGTCTATATATATGTGGAGAGATATTGATGAATAGACATGTCTCCACGTGTGGAGACATGTCTCTTCATCAACATGTCTTCCACGATAACTCATTAAGCATAAACAATAACTTGTACCGATTCATGTCAAACCGATACTAATCGGTGATTGTGTTATCTTACATCAAACGATACTAATTGATGGTTGTATACTAACCGACATCAATCGGTATCAAAGCCAAGTCAAACCAACACTAATCGGTGGTTGTATATTAACCGATATCAATCGCCATCGATGCCAAGTCAACCGATATCAATTGCTATCGATGCCAAGTCAACCGATACTAATCGGTGATTAGAATATAATGCAAAACAATAACAATGGAATCGATGAAGCATATCGATAATCAGATTTGATGTCATTCGATCTTTAAAAAATACAAATGAATGATTCGTTAATTATATTAATAATATGATCTATATGTTAATGTTATAGCTTATGTCGGATAAAAACAAGATATATATATATATATATATATATATAATTATTATTATTATTATCATTATGCTGAATCGACTAAGCCTTGTACGGTACATGTTTTACCGAATTCATTTAAGTAATATTAACAGTTATAACTTCACGTTAATGATAATGGAGGGACTCCATTGTGGAGACACCTCCACGATGGACGTGACTCCATGAGGAGTCACGACCATCGTGGACATGCCTCCACAATGGTCTGCCCCCCTCTTCATATTAATATGCGCTGGTTATCATGCTGTGAATACCGTATGAAGCACATACATTATTCAGTTCATCTGCAGTATTTACAGCATAGTAAATCAGACATATAAATATTAAACTTCAAAGTTCCCAAGTGAATATTCAGTCAAAGCCTTATTCTTAATAAAAATAAATTATATATATATATATATTTATCTGATCAAATTTTCAACATGGTATCAGAGCAGGCATAAATAAAATGGATCCAGATCAGAATTATATAATATATATATATATATATAATTTATTTAACATCTTCAAAATGATGTATGGGATATTGTGCCTAGACCTAAAAATAAATCAGTTGTCTCCTCTAAGTGGTTATTCAAAATTAAACATGTTGCAGATGGAAGTATTGATAAATACAAGGCAAGATTTGTTGCTAGGGGTTTCTCTCAAAAGGAAGGCATTGACTATGAAGAAACTTTCGCTCTAGTTGCAAGATACACTTCAGTAAGAACAGTTATTGCCATTGCTGCTGCTAAAGGTTGGAAGATCCATCAAATGAATGTAAAGACAGCTTTTCTAAATGGTGTGATTAAGGAGGAAGTATATCTAGAACAACCAGAAGGATTCATAGTACACAATCAACAAACTCATGTATGTAGACTAAAGAAGGCATTATACGGACTTAAGCAAGCACCTCGAGCATGGTATGAACGAATAGATCACTATCTATCTAAACTTGGCTTCTCTAAAAATGATGCCGACCCTAACCTCTACTTTAAGGTGGAAAAGGAGATATGTTGATTCTAATACTTTATGTAGATGATTTGTTAATAACAGGTGAAAATCATCTAATTATTAAATGTAAAGAAGATCTTGCAGCTGAATTTGAGATGAAAGATTTAGGGCTACTACATTATTTCCTAGGATTAGAAGTTTGGCAACATGCTAATGAGGTACTTCTAAATCAAGGAAAATACACTCTAGACATTCTAAAAAGATTTGGAATGATGGATTGTAAGCCCGTGTCCACTCCTATGGAAGTAAATCTACTTAAACTAAAAGAAGAAGCATCAAGTTTTGAACCTACAGATTCCTCTCTTTACAGACAGATGACTGGATCTTTAATGTACTTAGTAAATACCAGACCAAACATTTGTTATACAGTTAATGCCCTCAGTCAGTTCATGTGTGAACCAAAACAAATTCATATGGTTGCAGCTAAACACTTACTAAGGTATCTTCAAGGAACAATAAATCTTGGACTAAGGTACAAAGATGTAGAGCTACAACTACATGGTTTTACTGATTCAGATTGGGCCGGAAGTACTATGGATAGGAAAAGTACCTCAGGATGTTGTTTCAGTTTGGGTTCAGCAATGATATCCTAGTTTAGTAGGAAACAATCCTCAGTTGCTCAAAGTTCCACAGAAGCAGAGTACATTGCCGCATCTATGGGAGCACGTGAAGCAGTGTGATTGAGAAAACTTATCTTTGGATTGTTTGGAGAATCTTTAAAGCCTACCATTATTCATTGTGATAATCAGAGTTGTATAAAACTCTCCCTGAATCCTGTATTTCACAACAGATCCAAGCATATTGAGATACCTTATCACTATATTAGAGATATGGTGGAAAAGAATGTTATTGAGTTAAAGTATATCAGTACAGAGGAACAATCAGCAGACATTCTCACCAAGGCTCTAGCAAAGGTAAAGGTAGAGAACTTTAGAGGTAAACTTGGTATGATTGTAATTCCTGAGAAATTATCTCAGTAAACTTTTATTGTACAAATAAAACATTCTTTATTATGAGTGATATTTCATAATCATGTGTTCTTGATGTATATCATTGAAAGTGACGACTTTTAAATGATTTCCGCTTGTAATAAAAGTTGTTATAAGGTGACGATCTCATAACTTATGTCTTCATGGTAAGTATTACTCATGTAATACTAGTGCACATACTATGTTAGACATTTTTGAGTACTTGGTGAATATCATGGACTTGATATTCGGAGACCAATACTCTTGATAATCACTTCGAGCAATTGGTGAATATCTTGTGAGTTGATATTTGAGGACCATTGCTCTAAGTAATTGGTGAGTATCATGGACTTGATACTTGAGGACCATTACTCTTAATATCAATAAAATGATATGAATGTATAAAGTGATTATCTATACTCACATTGAGTACTTGGTGAATATCATGGACTTGATATTCAGAGACCATTACTCTAAGTACTTGGTGGGTATCATGGATTTGATACTTGAGGACCATTACTCATAATAATCATTTGAGCAATTGGTGAATATCTTGTGAGTTGATATTTGAGGACCATTGCTCTGTGTAATTGGTGAGTATCATGGACTTGATACTTGAGGACCATTACTCTTAATATCAGTAAAATGATATAAATATAAAATGATTATTTATACTCACATATTACCTTGTGGTAATAATTGTTATCCTCCCTAGCTAAGAGGGAGTGTTAATGTTATAGCTTATGTCGGATAAAAACAAGATAGATAGATATATATATATATATATATATATATATCATTATGCTGAATCGACTAAGCCTTGTGCGGTACATATTTTACTGAATTCATTTAAGTAATATTAACGGTTATAACTTCACATTAATGATAATGGAGGGACTCCATTGTGGAGACACCTCCACGATGGACGTGACTCCATGAGGAGTCACGACCATCGTGGAGATGCCTCCACAATGGTCTGCCCCCCTCTTCATATTAATATGCGCTGGTTATCATGCTGTGAATACCGTACAAAGCACATACATTATTCAGTTCATCTGCAGTATTTACAGCATAGTAAATCAGACATATAAATATTAAACTTCAAAGTTCCCAAGTGAATATTCAGTCAAAGCCTTATTCTTAATAATAATAAATATATCTATATATATATTTATCTGATCAAATTTTCAACATATATATTAATATTAATTTTTCCCAATTATGAATGTACAAATATAGATATCAATATGTATAATAATAATATCTATTATTATTATATATATTGGTATGTATATGTATGTGCATAATTTAATCTATTCTCATAGTATTAATATAAGTGATAACTATTTTATCTGATCGAAGCTACAGACATCAACACATCCCAAGCAGAGCTTACAAATGAAGGAACTTGCTTTCAGTAAAGGGTTTGGTGAATATGTTTGTAGTCTACTCCGTTGTAGAACAATACTTAAAATCAATGATGCCTTCCTGAATCAGCTCCCAAATGTAGTGCATATGTATCTCTATGTGTTTTGTCCTCTGGTGATTAACTGAGATTCTTGAGATCTGTACAGCACTTTGATTATCACAAAAGGATGATTGTAGGTTTCTTGACTGGAATACCAAACTCATTGAGAATATTTTGAATCCATAATTGTGAGTACCCTGAATGTAGTGGAAGATCCTCTTAACTTCTTTCCAATGCAACTCATGTGGTACCTGCATGAATCAAGAGACCATGCCCACAACATATGAAATGTCGGGTCTCATATCAGTCAAGTAGGTGAGACTCCCAACAAGTTGTCGATATAAAGTTCTATCAACGAAGGTTGAAGAGCACTTAGCCTTAAGTTTGATCCCTGACAAAAATGGAGTTGGTGTAGGCTTACAATCAATGCAAAATCTAGAGAGTGTATCAAGTGCATAGGTGGGTTGTCCAAGGAAGATACTTGAGGATAACTGAGTGACTTCAATACCCAAGAAGTAATGTACAAGACCCAATTCTGACATCAAAAATCTATCATGTAGAGCCATCTTCATTGCCTTGATGATGGATAAGTGACTCACTATGATCAACAACTCATCAACATAGAGAATCAAAAAAGTGAGAGTGTCATCCTGCTGCAAAATATATACGTTCAGATCTGAATGGCATGGAATGAAACCAACTATCAGAAAGAATGAGTCCATCTTGGCATACCAAGATCGAGGAGCCTATTTGAGACCATAGAGAGAATTTTGAAGTCAACATGCAAGTGAGGGATCCTAAACAAACCCCTGTGGCTGCTCCATGTAGATTTTCTCTTGAAGGTCACCATGAAGAAAGGCACTCTTCACATCCATCTAATGAACTTCCTAGCGATGGGCACAAGTTAGATGGAATACATCTTAGCAATTGGTGCAAAATTCTCAGAGTAGTCAATCCCGGGAACTTGGAAGAACCCTTTTGCTACCAAGTGAGCCTTGTGCTTGTCAGCTGACCCATCTGCTGCAAAATTTGTTCAATAGTTCCACTTGCATCAAATAAGTTTCCTTCCCTTAGGAAGAGGGACTAAATCCTATGTGTGATTCCTTTCTAGTGAATTGAACTCTACTTGCATTGCTGCATCCCACTCAAGAACACCAGCAACTTCTCTATAAGATTGTGGATTAGAAGTTGAAGCAATGAAGAGATGTGGAGCTTGCTGAAACTGTGACCTTGTTCTTCTAGTATCTGATGAATCACCAACCCAATCACCAGCTGAATCTAATGTCTTTTGAAGCCAAAGAGGTGCTAAAGCTGGAGAGTCCGGAGGAGAGTCATCAACCAATAAATGATGACTAGAAGAGGAATGTCAATCCTCATCATTACTATCACCATCTGAAGTGGAGGAAGACTCTGCATCAGCATTAGGAGGATTAATATCCTCTAAAGAATCGCCATCATGATGCAATATCCTCAATGTGATAGTTGGTGGAGAAGTGGTATCAGAAGAACTCAAAGAACTCTCACCAAATCAAACACTCCACTCAATGAGCAACTCATGAGTAGTGGGATGGAGAAGTTTGTAGCATTTGACATCATTTGGATACCCAACAAATAGGCAAGGCTTGCTCTGTGGATTCATAGCTTTGTGTTTTTTAGTTGGAATGTGAGCCCATGCAAGAGAACCAAACACTCTGAAGTGCTTAACTGTGGGCTTTTGACCAGTCCAAGCTTAAAAAGGAGTTACCCCTTCACAGTTTTGTGAGGAACTCAGTTCTAGGTGTAATTGTTGATGTTTTGTAGCTTCAGTCGGATAAACACTATGAGTCAATACTAGTGAAGATATGTATATATATGAGATGTATATATATACTTAAATATATATACATATATATAAATATTAATATTATGTAAATATTAGAGAAATTAATATAATCCTCAAGAGATATTATATATATATATATGTGTGTGTGTATATATATATATAATCATAATTGTCATTATATTAATTACATAATAATGAATAGACATGTCCCATGAAGGGACATGTCTCTTCTTGGCTCATTCTCAATATATATGCAAGAGATTGTTGCATTTGGAAAACACATACAATCAGATAGTGATATTACATTTGCAATGATCCTAAAACCTTAACATGGTATCAAAACCAAGTTGCAAATGTAAGAGAGTAGTTTGTTGATGGTGAATGTGTGATTGTCTCAAAAAATACAATCTCAGTACAAGGACCATATCTCACAAATGCACCGTTGGATTTTGCTGAATTTTAGATATGTTGGTGAAAAACAAATTTAGAAGAATCTCACCAGAGTGATTGAAAAGAAAATGTTGGGTTCAAAAGTTATAACTAACTGTGTACGGGTCTATGCAAAATCTGAAAAAGAGCGAGGATCCTTCTTTAAAAGCCTAACCGCTTGAAGGGATATCTAATAAGATTGAAGGTTGTGATAGTGTATAGAACCTTTGGATATTCAAGATAGGTCATGTGAATAATTCTAGTAATATTTGAGAATGTTGACATCATTCTATGAATTTGCATGATATTTTCTATATGGGCTCACTTGTAAAAGATAAGTATTTCATGTTTTCTTAATGCACATAATTTTTTATTTTGTAATTCATGCTATACTATTGGTTAGTAAAATATTGTATGCTTCTATCATTGGTATTTCCGGTCGAGATAGTTTAGTGAGCCATTTGTAACCTCTCTCTGACATACCTGCAAGATAGAAGCACAAGATAATTGTATTCAAGGGAGAAAGAACTTGATGCTCGCAAATGAATTGATGATTGAGACTAGATGCAAAGGGAGTCTGACATTTCAAAAGAGGTCAAGAATTTGATAAACTTGAGCTTCAAAGGGAGCAGATGGTTCAGTCAACTTGTGACAATCTTGATCATATTGATTGAGAGGGAGTTCACTATTGAAGGTGAAACACTTCTAAGGTAAACTTGATATAATTGATCATTATACTAATGAATCATGAATATTTTTAATGGTCCTGCCCCCTGTGTAAATCATGAGGAAGTGACGAATTCCAAATGATTATCACTTGTATTTGCAGAAGTTATTGGAAGGTGACGATCTTACAATAACTTAAATCATGATATACATTATTTATAATGTTGAAACAGATCATGATGGATTAAATCAACAACTAAGTGTTAGATGTCAGTAAATTGACAATCTATGAGTTGTTTGTATAGATATATCTTGTAAATCAAAAACTAAGTGTTAGATGTCATTAAATTGACGGTCTATGAGTTGTTTGTATAGATATATGATAGGTATTTGGTGAATATCATGTGTTGATATTCTGCAGGCCAGTACCTTATTGAGTACTTGGTGAATATCATATGTTGATGTTCTGATAGGCCAATACTCAAAGTATTTGGTGAATGTCATGTGTTGACATTCTGATAGGCCAATACTCAAGATACAAATGGATAGAATCGCCGATGCAGGCAATCCACCTGAGAACTTGTGGATAGAATCGCCGATGGAGGCAATCCACCTAAGAACTTGTGGATAGAATCGTTGACGGAGGCAATCCACCTAAGAAATTGTGGATAGAATCATCGATGGAGGCAATCCACCTGAGGACTTGTGGATAGAATCGTCGATAGAGGCAATCCACACATTGAGACTATGTTTCTATTGATTACATCATGAGGATGATGCCTTTATCGCTTACATCATATAATTGATGTTGTCAAGTGTCTTAAGTGTTGACATTGAATTGATTTATCCTCCCTAGCTAAGAGGGAGTGTTGATGTTTTGTAGCTTCAGTCGGATAAACACTATGAGTCAATACTAGTGAAGATATGTATATATATATTCAGTATATATGAGATTTATATATATACATATATATATAAATATTATTATTATATAAATATTAGAGAAATTAATATAATACTCAAGAGATATTATATATATGTGTGTGTATATATATGTATATATATAATCATAATTGTCATTATATTAATTACATAATAATGAATAGACATGTCCCATGAAGGGACATGTCTCTTCTTGGCTTATTCTCAATATATATGCAAGAGATTGTTGCATTTGGAAAACACATACAATCAAATAGTGATATTACATTTGCAATGATCCTAAAACCTTAACAGTAATGCGCACAACTATGGCCTCTCCCCAATAATGAGGTGTCAAAGATTTGGAGTGAACCACACAATTAGCCATCTCCTTCAAGGATCTATTCTCGCATTCTGTGGCACCATTCTACTAAGCACTGTACGGAATTATGTGTGGCATCTTGATACCTTCAAAAGCACAAAATTGTTCAAATTGATTCTTAACATATTCTCTCCCATTATTTGTATGCAGAACTTTGATGAACTTCCCAGATTGTTTCTTTGTAAAAGCTTTGAAATCTAGAAAATTCTCATAGACCTCAAACTTGTGTTTGAGAAAGTAAACCCATGTGTATAATTGATTCTTAACATATTCTCCCCCTTATCTTTAAGCAAAACTTTGATGAACTTCCCAAACTGTTTCTCTGCTAAAGCTCTGAAATCTAGAAAATTCTCAAAGACCTTAGACTTTTGTTTGAGAAAGTAAACCCATGTGTATCTAGAAAAATCATCAATGAATGTCAAGACATATCTAGCCTTGTTGAAAGGTGGTCATGGAAATACTCCTGCCATGTCACTATGTACCAACTCCAATAGTTGTGTAGCTCTCCATGCTTTACCTTTATCATATTTCTCCTCAGGATGCTTACAAATGCATCCTTGGCGAACTCCATTAGAAAAATAAATAGAAGGAAACCCTAAAACCATGTCTTGTTGATTGAGTTGTTGCAAGTAATGGTAGTTCAAGTGGCCAAACTGTCGATGCCATAAAAAACTTACCTCATCTACATGAGTAAGTTTGTCAAAGAAGAGTTGGGAACAAAGTGAGCAAATTGATATAACTTGGATTGATGATCGACTTTTCCCACAGCAACAGTAGACCCATTATGCATTTCACTAATTACCACCATATCTAGTGTGAACATAACTCGCTTGGCAGAACCAACGTAAGATAAACAGATAGGATATTAGTTGATAAAGATGGCACACAAAGGACATCTTCAAATGTACCTTTGCCCACATCAACAGACCCTCTCCCATGAACTTCAACAGGAATGTCATCACCCATTAGTATGGTAGGCATAGTACATGGCTCTAAAGAGGTGAAATGATCTTATGAAGAAGCCATGTGGTGTGAAGCACCTGAGTCAATAATCCATGATTTGGTTGTGAAGCAACAACAACTAGGGCCTTACCCTTTCCTTTTCCCTTAGTTTTGTTTGTGTCCTTAGAAGATCCTTCTGATAAACTTTGTTTGACTGAATCAGGGACCTTGATATTGTTCTTTTCTAAAATATATGAAAGGTGATCTATTTGTTTATCCAAACACTTATGTTCATCATGACCAGGCCTCTTACAGTAAGAACACTTGACCTTCTCCTTCTTAGGTTGTTCACCTTTTAATGAAGAGGTCTGATTATCTACTTTTGAAGTGGCAGATTTTTCATCTTTCTTGATCTCTCCTTGGTTCTTTTGTTTCTTATCATGCTTGCTAGACCCTTTCTGCTCTTTTGTGCCTTGATTGACAGCCAAGCCATGTGACTTAGAGGGTATGATTGTGCCCATTAGAACCAATCTATCTTGCTCGCTAGTGAGTTCTACAACAAATTCATCTAGAGAAAGCATTTTGTATGTGGAACCTATAAAACATTTTGTAGCAGAGAATGTAGAAATAAACATTGAATAGTTAGTACCAACCTTAGAAAGAATACTCAAGGTCAATTGCTTATCATCCTTCTTGATTCCACACTGTTCCAATTGCAATCTTATAGATTTAAGCTTTGTGAAGAAGTCTTGTATAGTGTCAGAATTGGTTGGACTCAACCCTATGAGTTCATTCTCCAACTATTGACCTCTTAACTCATCCTTCTTACCAAAGAGGTTTTCCAAGGTGGTCCACACTCCATTTGGTGTAGTGGCAGATTCAATGTGAAAAAGATCAAGAGAGATTGACATACACAAAGTGCCAAAGGCTTCATCACATTTATTAAACCATTTTATCTTTTATACATCATCCTTAGGTTTAGTTTCAAGTCCCATTGTAACGCGATGATATTTATATCTTTTTAGATATATTATCATCTTAGATTTCCATTCAAAATAGATATATGGTGTTAACACAGGAACTGTAGAAACATCCATGAGAGGAGAAAAGAAGATTGCAAACAATGAGGAGATGTGTCAGAAAGAAGACACACGATACACCACCCCCCCCCCCCCGCTCCAAATATTACAATGTTAGCACTTTATTATTAGTGCATTACAAGGCCTTTTATCAGATTACAATGCTTTTTAGGGCTCCAATGGCCAATATCAAATAATTTGATACAAATAAATCCGATGCAAAATGTGGAAAAAAAAGCCATATAGCTGTGTAATTCTCTTAAATACCTTTCCAATGCCTATTCATTTTTTTAAAATGGAGATCTGAGGCGAAAGATATGATTTGTTGAAGAGAAAACGATGCAGCTGATTCAGCCTACAATATCTGATGGAAAATGACAGAATTTTTTAATGAGACCCTTGTCGATGAAAAGTGCTCGTTTCCAGCTTTTTGTAAAGTACTCATTTACAAAAATCCAACACCCGAGGCAAAAGTTATGCAATTTTTTTAAAAGTTGCTAAATCTGCCAGCCAAAAAACAGCTCATGCCTAATTCAAGCTCAATTTCTAAAAAATATATTAACTTTATGCAAAAACTAAGAGGTACTCAAATTGGTTTTTCAACCTTAGGAAAAACACCCAGAAATCTTTTTTCTTGCAAATGAGTGGAAGTTGATTTATGAAGCAAAACTGAAAACAACTCCAGTAAAAAATTCTGATAATTTTTACTCTGATTTGTTACCGTGTCCTCCAATATCTGATTTTGGTGGAAAAAAAAAGTCAATCTTGACCTTTTCAAGCCTTTTGGACTCTTTGGAAGTGCTGGAAATTCCTCCAATATTACCAAAAATTCTGCAATCACCCATATCTCACAGAAGCACACATAGAAACCAGATTGACTAGATGCTTATTCTCCTTTTAATTGTTCTAATTCTCCAGGTCACACAAGAATGCAGGAGAAGAGCATACTTGGTTTTTAAGGAAAATATTAGCTATCTAAGTTTCAAATCTCTCAATAAAATTAGAAAAACAATAGCTATTCTAGACAACATAGCTCTAATACCATGTTAGATTCTACGAGAAACGAGAACCAAGCTAATATCTGATGTCAATCGTAGATCACATGCAAATCCAAGCAACAAATAATTGAATATCAAAATGCCTGAATGAAGAGAAATCTAACATGAGAGAAAAATAGAGACAGAGAATGAGAATTTTGAGGAGACTCTCAATACTCTTAGCAAGCTATCACTTAACTAGTGAAGGTGAGAGTTGAGTGCTTATTATATAGAAAAATAAAGCCATATACAACCAAGAGGTGCATTAACTCCTATTCCCCATAGAAGGTGGGAGGTTTTATCTTCTCGGTAAATGTCACAATAGGTGGCATAACCTCCTTACATAAAAACAAGAGTTTTGAAAGGTGGCAAATAAAGCCAAAAGAGAGTGAGAAACCCAACTAGCCCATAACCCACTTAGGAAATGACAAAATAGTGGATTTATGAGAGGTGGCACATTAGGCCAAAAGAAGGTGTGTGACTCAACTACCCATGTTTGGGAGTGAGTGAAACATGTAGCTTAAGTATTTTGCAACATATCCTCATATTAACCACTCTTAATAACCTAAACAAGCTTAAATAAAATATGTGTTGGAAAAATAAATACCCCCCTAACATAAGGAAAATAAAATATCTACACTAACAACGATGTCTTTCCTAGATGGTTATTCAAGATATAATCAAGTGATAGTCAAGGAGGAAGATAGACTAAAGATTGCTTTCACCACAAAGTGGGGTACTTCCGCATACAAAAGGATGCTGTTTGTCCTAATCAATGTTGGTGGAACATTCCAACGAGCGATGGATATCACTTTCCAAGACTTGGTAGAAAATGTATTATAATTTACATGGATGATCTCACGATCTTTTCAAAGAGAAGGGAGGACCACATTGGAGACTTAAGAAAAATCTTTCAAAGGTGCAGAAAATATGCAGTTTCGCTCAACCCAAAGAAGTGCGCATTCAGTGTTATAGAAGAGAAGTTATTAGGACATGTGATTTCAAAAAGGGGCATCATGATTGATCGAGATAGAGTGGAGGCAATTTAAAAACTCGATTTACTAGCAAGTATGGAGTCAAAATCATTCTTCAGGAAAATTAACTTTGTGAGAAAGTTTATCACTGGGCATGCAAAGATAGTGAGACCAATGAACGATATGCTAAAGAAGGATGCTAAGATGGAGTTAAGTCCACAAGCAAAGAAGGCTTTTACAAAATTCAAACAAGCAATCATTAACGCCCCTGTTCTTGTGAGTCTTGATTATGCAAAGTCATTTACCTATATTCATTTGCTTCAGATCCCACGTGCGGCAATACTTACTCAAACGACAAAGGAAAAGGATGAACATCCTATCAACTTCATGAGTGCACCATTGAAAGATGTAGAATTAAGGTCTCTAGACATTAAAAAGCAAGCTTATGCACTAGTGAAAGCGATTAAAAAGTTTTGACATTATATCCTAAGAAGCAAAGTACACGACATAGTCCCAGATATTGTAGTAAAGACCCATTCCATACAGACCCAACATTTCAACACAGTATGATAATTAAATAATTGCAACATGCTTAGGACTTGCAAGGTGTACAACACCTAGTCTTGGTGAGTACTATTTAAAATATTGCAACTCATAAATCTATATTTAGGAAACTTAAGACCCACGAGCTTAACTACCCTACCCATGACCTTGAGCTAGCAGCACTGGTGCACGCCTTGGTGAGATGGCGACACTTCCTATTGGGTCACCGTTTTGAGCTTCATTCAGATCATTAGAGCCTACAATACATATTTACTCAACCGAACCTTAATGCTCGACAAAGGAGGTGGATGGAGTTTCTATGTGTGTATGATTTTGATGTTCATTACATCAAGGGGAAAGAAAATGTTGTCGCAGATGCACTGTGTCGGAGACGACACGAGCTATCAGCTATGACCACTAGCACAGATTTGAGAGGGCGTATATTGCAGCATTTGCATGAGGATGAGTTTTATACAGAGATATGTCAGTTGGTCCAGTCTCAGAGACCCCTTGAGGGGAGGTTCACAGATTTTTCACTAGAGCCCGATGGATTTCTACGTCATAGAGGACGCATTTATGTACCTTCTTCCAGAGGATTGTGTGACTTCATTATACTTGAGGCTCATAAAGCACCCTATGCAGCGCATCCCAAAGTTAAAAAGTTACATGCAGATTTGAGGCAGCTTTATCATTGGCCAGGTATGAGGTTGCATATAGCTAGAATTTTGG
The DNA here is from genome assembly GCA_027943335.1 of Chamaecyparis obtusa. Lineage (NCBI taxonomy): Eukaryota > Viridiplantae > Streptophyta > Pinopsida > Cupressales > Cupressaceae > Chamaecyparis > Chamaecyparis obtusa. The sequence goes on from BSBK01000247.1 coordinate 980,468, forward strand.
CTAGATGCCTAGAGTGTTAGAGGGTTAAGGCGGAGCAGCGCCATCCTGGCGGGCTTCTTTAGCCTCATGAGGTACCCGAGTGGAAGTGGGACATCATATCTATGGATTTTATTGTTGGTCTTCCTATGTCATCTCGCCACCACGATGTCATCATGGTGATAGTTGCCACGTTGACCAAAGTGGCTCACTTTTCACCCGTTCATACCACATTCACAACACCTACATTGGCACAAGTATTCTTGCAAGATATTGTTAGACTTCATGGCATTCCTCGTAAGATCATATCGGATAGAGATTCTCTTTTTACTTCATCATTTTCGAGAAAGTTACAGGCAGCATTGGGCACTAGGCTCAATTTTAGTACAGGTTATCATCCTGAGACAGATGGTCAAACAGAGAGAGTCAACCAGGTGTTAGAGGACATGCTACGCATGTATGTGATGGACCATCAAGTCAAGTGGGAGGAGTACCTGCATTTAGTCGAGTTTGCCTATGATAATGGGCATCATACATCTTTGGGTATGCCTCCTTATCAGGCTTTGTATGGTAGACCCTGCAGGACACCTTTGAGTTGGGATAGGATTGACCATAGAGTAGTTGTTGGACCGCAATTAGTTTGGGAGATGGAGCAGTAGGTAGACTTGATTAAACAGAGCCTTAGAGAGGCTCAAGATCGACAAAATAAGTATGCGGATGCAAAGAGGACTAATCGTCTTTACATGGTTGGCGACAAAGTCTTCTTGAGGGTGCGGCCACATCAGAGTCCAATCCGCTTTGGAAAGGGCTCTAAGCTTGCACTTCGTTTTGTCGGACCATTTGAGATCCTAGAGAGGATAGGACCAGTTGCATATCGTCTAGCCCTGCCACCTAGCTTGTCACACATCCACGATGTGTTTCATGTTTCTGTATCAAGGAAGTATATTTATGATGAGTCTCATATTATTGATTGGGATGCCTTATAGGTGGAGTCGAATGGGCAGCTAGCATTGGAGCCCATTCGTATATTGGCACGCCACACGTTGGCCCTTCGAGGCCAAGAGCTGGACCAGGTTAGGGTCCAATGGGATTGCTATGATGAGGTTACAGCATCATGGGAGGACGCGGCATAGATGAGAGCACTCACCAGTGCACCTATCCTTGCAGTGCAAAATCCTTCAGTAGACTTTGTGGTATGCACTAATGCATCTTTGGATGGATTAGGAGCAGTTCTTATGTAGGGTGGTCGAGCCATTGCTTATGAGTCTAGTAAACTTAATCAAACGTGATTCATCAAGGGAGGTTGACAAGCCAGCGGGTTGTCATGATTCCCCTCGAGGTTCAACTTGTTTAATCATATGGGTAACCTTTGTAGTTAACATAGTAAACATAGGTGTAAATCACCACAACAATTTTGCAACTTTAGTAAACTGTGTTTCAAAAAAAAAATGTTGGTGTGTTTTTGCCCTTATATTTTGGGCATGACACCAATATTTCAACACAGTATGATAATTAAATAATTTCAACATGCTTAGGACTTGCAAGGTGTACAACACCTAGTCTTGATGAGTATTATTTAAAATATTGCAACTCATAAATCTATATTTAAACGAATGTAAAAAGGATATGAAGAGTTAAGTATGAAATAAATTATTGCATACATCTTTCAAAGTAAAAGAGGGTTTTATCAATATTTCTATCAACGATTACAAATATTGAGGAAGTTAAACAACTCCATCTAGTGAGAATACTAGAAGAAAGACCAACAATAATAAAAAATGTGGAAAAGGAAGAAATCTTATTTGAGTCCATAGAGTTGGGAGTGTCATAAGCTACATCTATGGAAGAAACTTAGCTATTAGAAAAAAAAACTGAAAATATAAGTTATACTATTACATTTTCCTACAATTATATCTTTGCATTCATTGTTGATGTATACATTTTTGTGTTTAACGTGTTGCATTTCTTAATGCTTACCTACACATTGTATTTTAAATAGAATTGATGTAGTTTTCTAGGGTCATTTTGTTGAAGTCATCAATTTTGGAGGTATTATTATTGATTTGGATTTCATAAAGACATCAAGGCAAATGGCCAAAGTGAAGTATTTGTAAAATTGATATCAACGAACTCATTGCTCCATATGACCTAATAAAGTATTTCCTTGAGACTTTTTTAATTGAAATCTTTAAACCACACAAGAAATTTCCTCACACCTCCACAAGGCATTGGTTATTGTAAAGTTCTTAAATATAACAAGGCATTGTTACTCATGAGCCTTTCAGCCCCACAAGGCATTGTTATTCATGAAGTCTTGGCATCCTTGTTAAAATAATTATCTAATGTTTCTATAATGATCATTCAGTTAGGATCTTTCCTTTTCCTAATCAATTCTTATTTAGAAAGTTTATTTTTGGTCTTTTGATTTTGTTTAAGAAACTCTACATTTAACCTATATTTAAGGAGTATTCCTCTCCTTTGTTTAATATCGAATATCAATTGATTATAGTTTCATGGTATCAGAGCCCATAGGTTAGTTTTTGGTGAATTTCTAGTATTCGTAGTTTCAATACTTTGAATGTATTTCCATATTTTTTTAACAAAAAACCTGAGGTTTACCTAGAAATTTCTTTGAAATTTTTAAAATATATTTAAAGATTTTTTAAATAAAATTGAAGTTTGCAGAACAAATCAAGGGTTTTCTAAGTTCAAGTTTTTCAGATTAAGCTGCAAATCACAAGTGAAGGTTTCTTATCATAGCAGGATTTTGTATGAATTTTTCCATAAAAACAGGGAGGGTTTTGCATGATTTTGTTCTAATAATCGTGGTCATTTGTTGATGTTTTTTGGATTTTTTGCAATTTTTCACAAAAAAACAAAGGTGTGTGATTTCAGCGTCGCATCGAGGGTTGGAGGATTTTTCCATAAAATTGTGATTTCAATTTTTTGCTGATTTTTTTGTCAACAAAAATCGAAACTTTTTAAGTTGATCTTGGTATTACAATAATAGATAGTTTCTAATATTATCTCTCTTTCGTCTATTTCTAATGGTCACTCTTTTTGTAATATTTCCATAAACTCTTGTTCGTTATGGAAACATTCTCTTTCACTCTACAAGAATGTTTCTATTTCCTCTCTCTTGTTCGTTATAGAAACATTCTCTTGTATCTTGTATATATAAATCATTCATGATCATTGTTTAATAACACATTCATAATTTTACCACAATATGGTATCAAAGCAAATTCCTGGCCTCTTTGAAAATCTTTAATTTCTTTTTTGAAATTATTATTTCAAGATTTTCGAAGCTTTTTTGCCCCGAGTGTGTTCAAAATTTGCATTTGTTTTTCCTCACCCACTCGTCTAGGGTTTCTGCATTTTCGACTAGGGTTTTGACCCTTCAGTTCAAGTCAGATTTTTTTTATTGCAGTTCAAGAGCTCAACTAGGTTCTCGTCTGTTTTTTCTAGGTGTCTCGATTTTCGAGGCAGCAAATCCAGAATTTGACAGCATATTCTAGGTGGGTTTTTGCAGATCTCAACTAGGTCAGTCTCTCTTTTTTCTAGGTGCATCATTTTCCGTGCCTTGATTTTTCAACCAACGGATTCAAAATTTGACAGCAGATTCTATCTAGGTTTTTTGAGTTCTTCACTGGGTGTCTCTTCAAATTTTTTGGGTCTTCCATTAATCTGCCTTGAAGTTCATGCCCTTTTCTGATTTTTCACATTTTTTCTTTAAAAACATGCTATGGCATCTCTCACCAGTCTTATGTTGGAAGGCAGTCAACGTTTCAATGGAAAGAACTACAACACTTGGAAGCAACACATGTTGACGATTTTCGAGTACTGTCGCCCTGAGGCGCTTGTTCAGGGTACCGAGATTCGTCCTACCACAGCCGATGCGACTCAAGACAAGTTTGATGAACGTAATCGTGAAGTGGTTATGCTCATTAAGCTCTCAATTACTGATGATCAACTACCTCAAATCCCGTCTAGCAAGATAGCTGCAGAGATCTAGACAATATTGAAGGATCTCCATGAGACATCATATAAAAGCAGAGCCTTCTTTCTAAAGAATCAGCTATTCTTCATTATTATGGATGAGAATATGTCCTTACAAGAACATCTTCTGAAGATTAAGGACATCAAGGATCAGCTTGAGGCCATTGGTCGTACAATGGAGGAAGAGGACATGGTGGTCGTTACTCTGAAAATCCTACCACTGTCCTATGAGCACTTTATTGAGACGCTCAACATTACTCCAACTAATGTTGACCTGAAGTTCTCAGATCTGTGCACCAAACTTCTGCAGTAGGATCGTTGGAAACAATAGTTTGGTAGCAGTGCTCCTTCGTCCTCCTCTGAACAAGTGTTTTCAGCCCAATCCTTTCACAAGGGCAAAGGCCCATCTCATTCATTAGCTCCGTCTCAGGATAGCTCTAGGAAGAACATTCGGTGCAACTACTGCCATAAATTTGGTCATTTGCTTCGAGACTATAGGGCTCGCATTGCTTCTGATCAGCGGAAGTAGGGTAGAACCCAGCCACAAGCCAATGTTGCAGAACATGCAGACCTCTCTGATCAACCCGAGGCTACCTTTTACGCTTTCTGAGGACATGCAAATTTCTGTTTTTTTGAAGATAGATTGACCATTAAGGCAAGGTATTACAATAATAGATGGTTTCTAATTTTATCTCTCTTTCGTCTATTTCTAATGGTCACTCTTTTTGTAATGTTTCCATAAACTCCTTCTGTTCGTTATGGAAACTTTCTCTTTCACTCTACAAGAATGTTTCTATTTCCTCTCTTGTTTGTTATAGAAACATTCTCTTGTATCTTGTATATATAGATCATTCATGATCATTGTTTAATAACACATTCATTATTTTACCACAATACTCGGTGTCTCTAGATAAAGGGAGGGATGGCTTTGTTACCCAACACCAGATTGGAAGGATTGTGGTCGACAGATTGTGGAAATCTTGGTCATATCCAAAAGGTTTGTAGTCATATCAAAACGTTTTGTAGATTCAAGGAGGGTCACAACATCAGGCTCATGTCACAGAGTGTTCTAAAGAGAACGGGACGGCCTTCTATGTATTCATGGCCAAATCCTACAGATCATGTCAATGTTCTCTAGGGTAGTTAGTAGAATGACCATTAAGGGAGGGGGTTAAAATAATTAAGAAATGTTTCTATAATGGTCATTTAGTTAGGATCTTTCCTTTTTGCCGTTAGTTATTATTTAGAAAGTTTCTTTTCAGCCTTTCGTTTCTGTTTTAGAAACTTTGCATGTAATCTATATTTAAGGAGTAATATCTCCTTTGTTTAATACTAAATATCAATTGATTATCATTTCAATCCTATCAGGGAATAAGATGTGAAGCCCTTAATATTTGACAGATTTATTTGTTAATCCCTTGAACCACACAAGGAATTTTTATTCAAATCCCACAAGGCACCGCTCTGTGTTCAAATTCCTTGGACTTCACTAGGCAGTATCAACTCAAGTTTTTGGAATTTTAAGTCATTAAGATACTAAAGTCTTGAAACTCACTGCATGACAACATTTACAATTTCGATCTCCAAAGCTAAAGTGAAACACTTAGGCCCTCCAACGCATCAATTGAGTGAATTCTTTAGGTCTATCAAGACAATGTCATTGTTGTAGAATTGATTTTATAAAGTTGATTTTCAAGTAGGAATTAGAGCAAAATAGGTTGAAGTGCCAAATTAATAGAAAGTAAGGAGCATCTATCTTGGGTTCCAATATAGAGATGGACTGTTGGCCTCCCTCCATAGATGACAAGATTAAATTTACTAGCATACATGAATTGTGTGAGATAAATATGTAGCATTTTTCTTTACATCACTTTTATTAGCCTTCACATGCAAACCCAAATCATTCCTAAATACAATTAGTAACAAAGTAGATTAACAATTTATAAGAATAAGCAAGAAAGATTAGTTTGAGTACATTATTTCCTTTGATGGGAACATGATTCAGTAGACTCAACAAAGGTGATCATCTTATTGAAATTTAGTAAAAATGCTAAGTTACCAAATCAGGAATAGTTATGGGGAATGGGATATGTGGTGTATGGAAAAAAATAGTGGACCTCAGAATATATATATATATATATATATAATTGTATTCAAGCACCCCGGATGTGAAACTTTTACTAAGTCTGATTTCTGCAGGTAATTCTGATTTTTTTGTTTTTATTGTGAATTATTTTTTTGAGGTTTTGAGTTTTTCCCTTTTTTTTTGTATTTTTTGTCATATGCTGAACAGTGCTGATGATTGAACAATGCTTGCAATACATAAAGATAAAACAACTACTGGAAATGAACCAATAACAAAGTAACCTAAACACCAAACTTTGAAATAATAAACTGATTTATTTCAGTTTCTAATCAATTACATAACCCATAGCAGGAATCTCCAGGCTGCCTCCATGCGTTGACAACAATGAATAATCATAGAGCCCAAAAAACACCAGATCTACTGTAGACGCTGGAAGGAAAGGGCTGTTTGAGTGATTTTCTTTGCTGAATATATGTCCCACATTCAAGATTGCTAGTAATACTTAATGCTCAGGTCTGTACGGCTGATGTAGCAATCTGAAATTGCATCAGAATCCCTGATTTCTACTGCAGACCCCCTGAGATGTATTCCTTTCAATAGCAAATAGAAAATATATGTGAAAATTTGCCCAGCTAATGCTTGACGTCCCAATTGGAAGGCACTAGGAGCTGGTTATGAGCTGTACGGCCAAGCTAATGGATTGAGTTGATGAATGATGCCTTGTTGAACTCTGATCTGCAAGTATTTGGTTGAAAGCTGCCCCACTCCAATTCAAATCTGCTCAATTTACACAAATTTAGCCAATATGAAGATCTTGCCTACAAAACTTTGCCTGTAGAAACCCTTGGGTGATCTCACACACCTGTAAGTTATCTCTATTTGAGCATTAATGGATTATCATTAGTATCAATCAGTTATTCAGTCAGTAAAGGAAACAAACAAGTCAGTCAGTCAATTAGACAAAGCCTTAACACCGAGCAAAGACAAGGCAGAACTTTAAGTTAACCGAATACAGGTTTGACCGAGCACACTCACCAAGCGTCAGGCTATTACCGAGTACCGAGCTAGTGATCACCGAGCATTCATACACACCGAGCATCAGTAATTTACCGAACAGGGAATGCAGTGGTTACCGAGTTATCCAAGAAACGGCATAGTAATCAAGAATGGCACATACATCTATGCAAGCAATTCACACTGATCAGAAAACAGTTTACCAAGATCGAGACAATATTTAATGTGGTTGTAATCATTAAATTTGGTGATGATTCCTATGTAATTGTTAGATCTAGGTTATTTTTCTACACCGTTGATCTTAAGTTTTCTAAGATTGCAAACCCTAATTAGGTCAAGATTGTTTGATATAAATTTGTAAGAGATGTCATTATGATCGAGTATCATGAAGCAGTAGCCGCACTAAGGACATCAGGAGATCAGACACAGGGTTTACGACAGAAGGTTTATGATAGAGGCAATCAGTTTATCAGAACACATACAAGGCTACCGAGCAAGACAAAAGGACATATACATCACATTGAGGTGATATTTATTTGTTATTTCACAGATCTGAATCAGACAAGTTGAAGTTGTCATTTTACAAATACTTTACTATTATCAATTTAACCATTGTAGCAGATCAAAATCTCTTAACAGAGTGAACTTAACAGTTCTTTTGTAAATCTCTTAATCGAGTACACACATACATTGTGTTGTTAAAATCCTTTAACCAGGTAGATCTAGTAGATCTTTTGTTACTCCTAACAGGGTAAGATCATCAGAAGTGATCAACATTTGTAGCCTTAACCGGCATACTTTATTTACTGCAGTAGTGAAGATTTGTGGGTGTCATCCCCACCGCAGTTTTTACCTTCGAACAAGGGTTTCTATGTAACCAAAATATATGTGTTATGAGTATGAACTTTCATGTATGATTTATTGTTTTGCTTACATGCACTTTACATTTTCAATTATATGAATGTATGTTACAAACAATCGAATCAGTCGATTGATAGATATCTACTATTGCAAAGTATTAAGTGTTAAAAGTTTTGAGGGTACTGATTCACCCCTCCCCTCTCAGTACTTTATCTTTCCAATCCCAACACTGTAAGCCTCTATTTCTTGAGAGTTTTCGTTCTCAAAAAATAAATCTGCTGAAAAACCACTTCCGAGAGCTCTCCACAATACTGCTAGTGTAAAATGATTTCAAGATGATGCATTTGCCTCCAAAAAACTCTTTTTATTTGATTGGCCTTTCCATCCAAGACCATTTGAACCTGATTAGGATTTTAATATTTTATTTTTAAAGCATTAGAATACTTTATTTTATTTGGAATCCTCACCTAGAGGTTCGAACTTCCTCAAGGCTATGGCTTATCATGATAAAATGGCCCACTTTTAAGTTATGACTTTATTTTAATGCCTAAGGACTTGGACCAAATATTCTAATAACTGATTATATCATAAAGTGATTGATTAAAAATCACTTTTATTAGTATTTTATTATCCCCAACTTAGGAAATAATTAATTTTTTTCCAAATTACTCATAGCTCACTCATCTAGACCTCGATCTAGATTTTGATTGCTGCCCCCTATCCACTGATGTTGTCTAACCACTACAAGCTAATTGGCAATCCTTTCCTAAAATTTAGGAACTCTCCTAAAAAAAATAGGAACTATGCTAGAAGTCTTTAGGTTGGTCTCCTGGTGTGTCCAGACCAACCACAATTCATCCCTAAAACATAGGGATTTCTCCTAAAATCTAGGAGACTGCCCAAAACTGTTCAAACTAGTTGTCAACGCATTAATATGTTGTCGCAAGCCCCTAAAAAGGTCCCCTACACAATTTGTTGGCCTACGAGAACCAACTGATAGGCAAACCTTGTCTGTCAACAGACCTATCTAAGGAGGGGCCATTACAGTCCGCCCTCCCTGAGATTGCTTGTCCTCAAGCAACCTCAAGCTCCGGTGCTACAATATGTGCTCACTCTCCCATGTAGCATCCATCAACAAATCCTTCCACTTAACCAGATATTCCCTGATAACTCTCCTCCACAGTCTCCTCTTGCATGTATCCACAATAGCCTTAGGAACTAAAATCAATTTCCCTTCCTCATCAAGGGGTGGCAGCACTGTAGAAGGCAAAAATCAATTTCCCTTCCTCATCAGGGGGTGGCCGCACTGTAGAAGGTATCACATTATAATTTATGACCAATCACCTTCTTAAGGTGAGATACATGAAAGACGATATGTACCCGAATGTTAGTTGGTAACTCCAACTCGTAAGCCACCTTACTATTCCATCTGATAACCTTGAATGGTTCATAGTAATGTGTCTTAAGCTTCTCAACTCCACTCTTCCTGAGAGTGGATTGTCTGTGGGTTTGCAGCATAAGATATACCATATCACACACCTCAAATGAATGCTCAACGTTGCAGTGATTGGCATATTGTTTCTATTAATTTTGAGCTTTCTAGATGTTCTCCTTCAAGGCCCTCATGATATCCTGGCTATCCAGTAAGAGGTCCTTGGCACTAGGTACTCTAAAGTCACCCAAAAGAAAATACAGAAAGCTAAGTGCATTATATCTATACAATGCCATAAAGGGCGACATTTCGATGGACATGTGGTATGTCGTGTGGTATGTCATGTTGTGGCAGTACTCAAACAAATATAACCACCTGATCTATGGCTTTTGCTGCCTCGATATGTAGTTCCAAAGGTATCACTCCACCCATTTATTCACAACCTCTGACTAACCATTTGTCTAGGGGTGGTAGCTAATACTTGGAGTGAGCTCGGTGCCACTAAGCATAAAAAATTTCTTAATAGTCCCTATTACTAACTATGCTTCTCGACAATCCATGAAGTCGGAATACCTCCCAGAAAAACAAATTTGCTACCTATATTGTTGTCTATGAAATGGTGATCAGAAAGAAGTGGGCAAATTTAGTAAGTCTATCCATCACAGCATAAATACAATCTTTGCCTTGGGCCTTGGGTAAGCTCATGATAAAGTCCATCGAGATACACTCCCACTTCCTACTCGGAATGGGTAAGGGTTGCAATAGACCTGCGGGAAAAGTGTGTTCCTGTTTATTCTGCTGGCAGGTAGTGCACTCACGCACATATCTGAGAACCTCTGACTGAAGCCCTTTCCAAGTGAATCTCTCTCGTATCTTTCGGTGTGTCTTAAATGATCCAAGATGTTCAGCCATAGGTGCATCATGAAAAACACACAGTATCTATCTTTCCATCTCTGATCTTGGTATCAAAAATATTTGTCCCTTGTAAATGATGAGATCATTTACATCTATATATTTGTCATCCTATATTGTCCCATCAATAATACCAATAGCCCATGTATTCTTAGCATACTCGACAGAAATCAAACCTCGCCAATCATTTGCAATCTCACCAATAGAGCACAAGTGGGGTCTCCTCCATAATGCATCAACAACAATGTTCTTCTTTCCCTTCATATATGCAATATCAAAATCATAAGCCTAAAGCTTACTGACCCATTTCTGTTGATGATTGTTGAGATCCCACTAACTGAGGAAATGTTTCAAGTTGTTATGATCTATTTTCACCACAAATTTGTTGCCCACAAGGTATTACCTAAACTAGCCAATGCATGCATGATGGCTAACATTTCCTTATCATAAATACTGTAACACCTCTTTGGCCCGCCCTCTCAACTTCCAGCTCTCAAAAGCTATGGGGTGCTTGCCTGCATTAGTACCGCACCAAGTCCCTCTCTTGAAGCATCACACTGTAACTCAAAGGACCTAGTGAGATTTGGTAATGCAAGTATTGAACACAAGCTCATCAACTGCTTGACCTAATCAAAACATTGTTGTGCCTCCTCGGTCCAAATAAAAGCCCCCTTCTTCGTCAAATCTGTGAGAGTTGTTGCATGTTGTGAAAACCCCTTCACAAATCATCTGTAGAAACCACATAACCCAAAAAATCCCTTAAGCTGTGTGAGATTCTTGGGTGGAGGGCAATCAATGATAACCTGGATTTTCTTTGGATCAACTCTAACTCCCTCTACACTAATAATATGCCCCAGGTAGAGAAGCTTTGTCATCCCGAACTTGCACTTGGATTTTGTGGCATACAAGGACATCCTCTCCAAAATGTCTAACACCTCCTCCAAGTGCCTCAAATGCTCCCCCCAAGACTGACCAAATACCAAGATGTCATTGAAGAAGATTAACACAAAACTCTGCAACTGATGTTGAAATATCTTGTTCATACAGAACTGAAATGTGGCTGGTGCATTGGTTAGGTCGAATGGCATAACCAAGAACTCGAAATGCCCACAATGACATCTGAATGTTGTCTTCTCCACATCCTCTGTAATGTCCCCCCATCTCTGATTTGGATTTTCAATTGGCTGAAACTGCAACAACAAAGTTTGTCGAGACAAGAAAGTATGAAATAGACATGAAATTAAATAATTAGATCTACATATTCCTAAGTCCTGACGATTCCTGAGAGTAAATCTATCAAATCGGACTTCCTAACCCTTGAGAAGGAACCCCTTGCTCAAATGATATAAGATCAATTCTAAGCGATCCCTAGGTTATTCCACTATTTTCTCTGGAGTGCATCCTCTAGGATCTTTAGGAGGGCCAATCTCTAGACCATTCCCCTTCTTGGGAGAGATATCCTTTGTCCAAGGCTTTACATATGCATATGTGGGTCATTAGTATATAATGCCTATTGAGGATTATATCAATCCTTGGAGATTATATCAATCTCGATTGGGCAATGGGGCTATAATAATCTTCAATTGTTGTTCCTTTGGAGTTTATACCAAACCCATAATTAATGTTGTATAAGAATAGTATCCATATGACTATAAGGATCATATTGGGAAATTCAGTGTTAGTATACAGTATAAAGTTTCATGTTTCAGAAAATTATTAATGTTAAAACTTAATATATCACAGATGAACATAATAATTCATATTTATGAAGGATGAGTATCAGCATTAATATCCACGTTGTCAATGAATATATTATTCATATATTAAGATTCTGGATATTAATGGTAATATTCAGATTACAGATGAATAATGTATACGATTCATATTCCCTATTAATATTCATATTTTGGATGAATATAGAATTTATACTTTCCGAAATATGGATAGCAACGATGATACCATGTTGTGGAGATTTATTATAAATATTACATTTACCACCTTTACCTCAATTCCTTCAGCTTATCGTTATGGAATGTGAGTCAACATTGCCACGTCCTATCTCCTTAATGTGTGAAGCTGTCTCTATGCAATGCATTCTCAATCCCCTTGACTTTCAGTAAGGTTTTTTTTTCCTGTCCCAATCATATCAATGAGCTAAGTCCAAAAAGCTTCATGTCTTTCTTTTCTTGCTACGTGTTAAACCCGATTTTATGTGTTGAGGATAGGAGCAGTCGTGTGAGAATGGTGAGGAGTCACAACCAAAGACAAGTCGCAACTTAATAGCCGCTAACTTATAAGTATTAATCGGTCTTATGATATATGTTTATTATTTAATTAACAATAAAATATATGTTTTTATATATTATATTTAAGATTGTACATTTTGTTATATTCAGAGTTGGTTCCCACCGGCTCCGCATCCAGACAGATCATCATATTGACACAGCCGATCGGACCTGCCGCCTTTGCACCTTGATGGAGGCCGAGACCGAGACACACTTCATCTTCCGTTGCCCCATTTACTACAAGATCAGAGAGAGGTTGTATTGCTTGTTTAGAGAGTGCAGGTCCCTTTCCTCCTTCAGGTACATCGATCAGCAATGCCTCACTCTTTATCTACAGGAAGCCACGCAACTTCGTGATTCCACCCTCCAACTTCAGTTCCCGTCGGGCCAGTGCCATGACCAGCTTATCACATCCTTTTTCACTTCCGTGTCCTCGGCCCAAGGTATGAAGCATCCTCTTGGTCCTCCTAGTCACATCAAGACTGTGAGACCCCATAATGGCCACACTTGGCAGTTGCACTTGTTCTCTAGTCGGCAGCAGCACTCCACCCCCAAAGTTACTCGGCAATGATCCGGGGTTCTTTCTCGCCCCGAACCGTACCCTTCGGTGTTGGACTTCTTCTCACCCGGTTAGGGCAGTTTGTTGCTCTTTCCGGCTCTTGCTTTCTGCTTCCTTTGTTGTTTGGTTCTTTCCCTGGACACCGTTTGGTGTTCCTACTGTTGGCGGTTGCCTTTTGTACGCTTCCAGTCCCTTAGACCCTTTTGGTGGTCTCTTGTTGGACATTAATAATTTATCTTATCTTATCTTATATTTATATAAATATAAATATATAATATATGTTTTATTTAATTAATAATAATTTAGATATGAAAAAACATCATTTTAATTAAATATTTTTATTACTTTCACAATTGTGTACATTAATCGAGGGCCATTGCATCCTCCTCTCTCATTTGTATCTGATGGTAACCAAACCTCAAGTCGAACTTCAAGAAGTAACAAGCCTCATGCAACTCGTCAATCAGCTCATCTATACAAGGTATAAGATACTTGTTTCTTATTGCCTTCTTATTCAATGCACGATGGTCTATGCACATGTGTAGAGTCTCATCCTTCTTAACTAACACAATGATAGATGCAAATGGGTTCTACTAGGTCTGATGTGCCCCATATCAGCAACTTCTTTATTGTCTTTTCTATCTCGTCCTTGAGTCGCTTGGGGTGTCTGTATAGGGTGATGATGATGGGTTTTGCACCCTCCTCTAACTCAATGATGTGGTCAATACCCCAGTCTAGTGGTCTACCTGGTGGGATGTCACTAAACACCTTATTGTGTTTAGTTAATATCTCCTATATTTGTGGAGGATAATCCCGCTTATACTGCTCAACTGTTGTAGGCATCAACACATTCTGCTGCCCACTCTATCTACTCATGTCGAATCAACCTTTCCATCCTCCTCAAAGACACTGTGTGTATGTTGCCATCTATTATCCCCCTTAATACATGCTTCCTCCCTTCTACCTCAAACTTCATCTCCATGGTGCGTACATTGAGGTAAAACTCCCCAATCATGTGAAGCCATGTCATCCCTAGGATGACATCCACCTCACCGAAACTCACCACATAATAATCTCCCTGAAACTCATAATCATTCAACCTCAAGGGGAGGTTGAGAATCCACCTAGTACAAGTGAGTACAAATCCATCTACCACTCTCAAACTGAAACCCAAAAACTCCTCCATCTGAATCCCACACCTAGCCACAAGTCCCTCATCAATGAAATTATGTGTGGCCCTTGTGTCAAGTAAGGTGATCACTCCCTGTCCTCCTAAGACCCCTCTCATCCTCAATGATCTCTCTTTTTGAATGCTAGAAAGGCTTGCTACAAGTGCCTCATCTTTCTGCTCCTTAACTGACCCTTTTGATGCGCTTTCTCCCTCATTGGCACTATGCTCAGCCTGCTGGTCTGAATTTTCAAAACTCGCATCATCTCCTAAAAGGCATTCCATCTTGTTTGCCTTTCCCTTGGAATTGCACTTGTGTTTAGGGTCTCATGGTTCCTTGCATTTAAAGCACAAATTTCTATGTCTCAAGTCATTCAGGGACTCATCATTGGATTTCTAAAATGGTTTCTTTTGTTGCTCTGAAGTTTTATGAAAGGGTTTCTTATCCTTATTGTTTGGGAAGTGTTTGGAAGATGACTTATTCCTCGCATCAGCATGCTCCATGCTCGTAGCCTTCTTCATGGCAAACTATAATGTGGGTGGGTGAAACGCCCTAACCCAACTGTGCAAGGGATCTCAAAGCCCCTCTATAAAAAGAATTGTCAACCCCCTCTCAGATATATCTATCGCCATAACTAATAACCTCTGGAACTCAAATATGTATGTCTCTAATGACCCATATTGCTTGAGTTGTGCAAGCTCCTTAAAATACCTTTGGCTCCTTACGATCAAAACGCTCAATGAGCCTATTGGTGAGCTCATCGTAGGAGGTAATGTAGAGATGTCCCAACATAATCAACCCATGGTACCACCACTCATGGGCCATGTCATTGTGATGACCCTCGATTGAAAACTCTTGCCAATGTATATAAATTGTATTAGAACTGAATTTTAAACAAATGTTATCATTTTCCATTAAGGAAGTATAAATATTAACATTTCAATAACATTTGAGATTAATAATAAATTTATATATATTATAATATTATATTAATATGTCAAATAACATTTTATTAGTAATGATCAGTTTACATTATATACGTAAATATTATAATATTCTTGTTTTTTATAATATTATAATATATATATATATATATATATATATTATAATAACTACACGTAACAAAGCATGGCTTGCAAGGGGTGATCCGTCACACCTTAGAGGTGCAACTGGATCGCAGCCTTAGGCTGCGACCAGTCGCACCCCTAAGGGGTGCCGACAGTGTGGGGAGGGGCGTGACTCCCCCCTCCCACACATATTTATAACCACTCCACCGTAAGTAATACAGACAAGAAGAAAATTTTTGGAGGAAGTAAAAAAACAGAGACAGCAGAGTAGAAAAGAGATAGGGTGAGAATAAAAGGGAACAGGCACAGCAGATAAAAAGAATTTGCAGTCGACTGGTAAGTTATTATATATAATTTCATTATTTATATATATATATATATATATTCAAAGGATTTCTTATTTCTTTTACATATAAAGATGTCTATAAATGTATTGACATATATTGAATATATATTTATACATGTGCAATTAAGGCCTATGAAATTATGTTATAGGCATTTTTTGTTTTTTGGATTTCTTAATAAATCTGAATATATGATCGTGAAATTTACATTAATTTTTGGTACATTTATATGTCCACCCCAAATTGATGATATGGAGACCATAGAGAGAATGAATCTTATATTCATTAAGAGATGGATCCCATATCTGGAGGGGACTAGAGGAAATTGTTATAGTTTCCCTAGTCTCGAGATTGTTATAATCTCACATAGGCAGTATATATACTGATTGCCAGTCATATGCATATGCGTAGGCTTGGAATACATTTATTGCTTCCAAGAGATTCTTATGGGCAGTGCTCTATGGGATGACGTGTCGATAGCCCGGTTGCTTATAGTGGATCTTATATCCCTCAAGCCGAGAATTGGGAATTCTGTGAGCCCGATCTAGAGGCAGCCTTAAGAATCAAATCCCCCCCCCCCCCTTACTAACTTAGAGTAGAGTACGCGTCATATAAATATTGTGTGATATTTTGTACTAACGTCAGTTTTGCAAGAAATTATAAAAGGAGAATAAGAAGGGACATTACAGTCATCCAAATGCAAAGTGGCAAACATGAGCGCCTCCTCTAACATAGGTTTCAATGACAAGTAATTATCCAACTTCTGCACTCAAGCACGAGTCGTACATTTATCACCTCCATCAAAATGTGGCAAGGTCAACTTGCCCACAACCTACTGGAAATCCCTATTACCCTATGGAACCATGTAATCTACTCTACTTGCTAAACCTGATTTGAGTCTCTTCTGCCCAATAAACTGGTCAAGGGTCAATAACTCTCTAACCTCGGGTTGTAGGGTCATATACTCTATGTAATGATGATATAGTACGCTCCCCCTATGGCCTACCAGACTCCCATGTGTAAGTGGTATGTTGAGGTTGCTCATCACGTGACTGATTCTATCTAACCATCTGTCCCAACAGTTGAGACATCATATCTATCATGGTGTCAAATTTTCTCTCAATTCTGGAATTAGGACTAAGTGATCTAGATTTTTCCTTCTCTTTCTCAACCATGGTATCTGCCAAGGTATCACTAACCCTAAAATCTAACTTGTGAATTCCTCTCCTGGTATAAGTTAAATAATGTTGGTCACTCAAACAATAACTGTATGTTGTTCACAGGATGGCAGGAATTCTCTGAGCTCTGATACCACTGTAGTAAAGCACCCTGGATGTGAAACTTTTACTAAGCCTGATTTCTGCAAGTAATTCTGATCTTTTTGTTCTTTTTCGTGATTTTTGGGTTGTGTTTTTTAGTTTTTGAGGTTTTTTTTTGTATTTTTGTCATATGCTGATGACTGAACAATGCTTGCAATACATAAAGAAAAAACAACTATCAGGAACAAACCACTAACAAAGTAACCTAAACACCAAACTTTGAAATAATAAACTGATTTATTTCAGTTTCTAATCAATTACATAACCTGTACCAGGAATCTCTAGGCTGCCTCCATGTGTTGACAACAATGAATAATCATAGAGCCCAGAAAACACCAGATCTATTGTAGACGCTGGGAGGAAAGGGATGTTTGAGTGGTTTTCTTTGCTGAATATGTCCCACGTCCAAGCTTGCTGGTAATACTTAATGCTCAGGTCTGTATGGCTGATGTAGCAATCTGAAGTTGCTTCAGAATCCCTGATTTCTACTGCAGATCCCCTGAGATGTATTCCTTGCAACAGAAAATAGCAAATATATGTGAATATTTGTCCAGCTAATGCTTGTCGTTCCAATTGGAAGGCCCTAGGAGCTGGTTATGAGCTGTACGGCCAAGCTAATAGATTGAGTTGATGAATGATGCCCTGTTGAACTCCAATCTGCAAGTATTTGGTTGAAAGCTGCCCCACTCCAATTCAGATCTGCTCAATTTACTCACAAATTTAGCCAATACGAAGATCCTGCTTGTAGAACATTGCCTATAGAAACCCTTGGGTAATCTTACACGCCTGTAGGCCTCTGTTTCCTGAGAATTTTATTTCTCAGAAAAGAAATCTGCTGAATAACCCCTTCAGAGAGCTCTCCACAATACTGTTGGTGTAAAATAATTTCAAGATGATGCCTTTCCCTCCAAGACCATTCGAACCTGACTAGGGTTTTAATATTTTATTTTTATAACATTAAAATACTTTATTTTATTTTGAATCCTCACCTAGAGGTTCAAACTTTCCTCAAGGCAATGGCTCATCACGATAAAGTGGTCCACTTTAAAGTTATGACTTTATCTTAATGCATAGGGCCAAATATTCTAATAAGTTATTATATCATAAAGTGATTAAAATAATCACTTTCATTATTGTTTTATTATCTCCAACTTAGGAAATAATTAAATTATTTCCAAATTATTCATAGCTCACTCATCTGGACCCCAATCTGGATTTTGACTGATGCCCCCTATCCACTGATGTTGTCTAACCACTACGAGATAATTGACAGTCCTCTCCTAAGATTTAGGAACCCTCATAAAAAATAATGCCAAAATTCTGCATGTTGATCCCATAGGTCTCCTAGTGTGTCCCAACCAACTCCTAATTCATCCCTAAAAAATAGGGATTCCTCCCAAAATCTAGGAGACTGCCCAAAACTGGTCAAACTGGCTCTCAAAGCCTTGATATGTCATCACAAGCCCTTGAAAGGATCCCCTGCACAATTTTCTGACCTACAAGAACCAACTAATAGGCCAACCTCATCTGTCAATTGACCTGTCTAAGGAGGGGAAATTATATATATACATATATACATACAAATACAAAATAGGATTTATTTTTTTTCTCAAGAGAGAAATGTTGATGGAGTGAAGATTGAGGATTTGAAACACTAGGGTTTGGTGTGCGTCCTAAAGGGCAGTCCGCAAGCTATGGGTGGGGGAGGTCAAGCCTCCTCCACATGTTTGGCTTTTTAGTAAGTGTTCTCTCCCTTCTGTGCTTTTCATTTTCTTGTCTTTTGTTTGTTCCTATGCTTTGTGGCTTTGTGTTTGCTTGGGTCTCTTGACTCTCTTAAGCATTTATGTAGAGGCATACAACAGTCAAATGGGTACAAGTGATTAGATGGAACAGGGTACAAGCCCTCCCATCTGCACAGCAAATGGGAAAAGTTTGAAAAATGTCACATTTTCAACCTAAGTCTTCCAAGGAGGCAGTTGTTGGTGAAAAGAGTCAAGTTACTTCCACGGCTAGATTTTGTGTTCTCGAAGGAGATAATTGGCAAACGGAAGAAGCCAATGGAGGACAAGGTAAGTGTCCTTCAACCCCCATTAAAACCCTCACCATTGCACCCAACCACGAAATGGTTGAAGCTATTTCTTCTGAGTCTAAGAGGTTAAGAAATGTGGTTGTGTTCCTAGCGGCCATAGGCTCTTCTCAAACCCTTCTCACAAATTTTTCCATAATTGGATCCTTTTGCAAGATGGTTCAAAAGGGCCTCTTTCTATTCTTTCTTCGAAAACATGAGATGCAAATAAATGTTAAAAAAGAAATTTTGGACCATTGGAAGATGCACGTTTTGCGCCCTTGCCTAGTCTCTAGAAGCCATTAGTGAGGAAATCCTTGCCCTATCAAGCCCTAGGTAACTTACAGTTAAGGATGTCCTGCTTGTCTCGTTGGCTTTCTTGCTCCAATTGCTTGCTCTATTTGGTAGCATTCTAAGGTTGGAGGAGACCAAAACCTACTCCTACATATGGACCTAAGGGTGTTGATGTCCCTATCTTCGGGTGTTCACATCCTTGACTTCCTAAATGTCAATCTAGATAGCTCCACACATTGTTGTTTTATTGAGTTGTTAGGAGGTCTAAATGCTTGTTTTCATTGTAGGAAGGAGGGGCATCTAAGAAAGAACTGCCCCATCATTGTGAATCGAAAGGCCTCCAACCCTAAGGATAATGCTCCAGCCCTAGAAGCTTCAACCAGTGACAACTTTGTTAATGTGAATACCCACAATTTCCTTGAGGGTTACAAAGTTATTCCTAAACCTACCCAAAGGACCAGGTTCAAGTTTCACAACACTTTGTTGGATGATGTGAACCCCGCTAGAGTAACATATGTTAAACCTAATGTTACCCAAGGACGCGTCCCTAGCATAATTTGACTCCTTCCAGAAACTCAAGAATTTGTCCCCATGGTATTAATGTTTGAGTTTTGATAATTTGTTGACTTTGACTGTCATGTGAACTCTCAATTTAAATTATTTAACACAAACATTATATCCATAATTTCATATGAATATTTAACACAAACATTATATCCATGTTTTCCTATATATTTTAAATTTTCCCAATTTTTTATATAGTCCTCCCCTTTGCCATCCCCTTCGTCCCCTAAATGGCAAAAAAAAATCCATCTCGGAAACCCATTTCCCTATCCTCCTATTCTGGAAACTTGAGGTAGCGTAGGTTAAACCCTCTTCTTTTCGGGATATAGATAATGTCCACCCTGCTCCCTCTTTGGGAATGCTAGTTGAGCTATTTCTTGCCTCTGTTGTTGAGACTGTTAGTGAGCTAGTGTGCAAGTGTGACTCTTCCCCCAAGCTTCCATACTCCCAACCTATTTGATTCCTCCGTTGAACCCTCGGTTAACCCATTGATAAAATCCCTTGTGATTGATGAGCATGTTCCCCCCTACCATCACTATTCCTCATTTTGTCACCCCTTCTACTCCCTTTGGCTCCCGTTCTATTGAAGAGGTTAAGAATGCCCAACAAATTTTGGACAAGATTAAACAAAATATTGTTCAAAATAAAATTAAGGATAACAGTAATGAAGTTTGTGATAGTAATAAGAATTTTTCTAATTACATTATGAAGGGCTTTAATGATATAAATGCTGATGTTAGAATTTGTGATGATCATAGGAACAAGGTTGCCTATCACAGTGAAGTTGAGAACCCTTATCTATTTCAGAATTTAGTCTCTAAATTTGAATCCAAGAAACTGAGCAATAGGGAAACTTTGGGTGTTGGTAAACTGACTAAGCAACATCCCCATGTAAAAACAAAGAGTTTTCCATCCAAGTCGAATTTGAATGCAAAGGGACAAAGTCATATGGCCACTCATTCTAGTGTGGAATCTTTAGATAACTTGGTGGATAGACAATCCCGTATTGCACTAGACTCAATTGTCACTGTGAATATGGTGGGTAATCAATTTACAAATGCCCTGGAATCCTTTGTTGCCAAGGTTAATGGTAACACTATTCAGATTCATATCGATAGATAGCCTAATCTTAATGGCAATGAGGCTCTTGAATTGATTACTGACAACAAAGTTGAGGAGTACATAGGCTCTGACAATAAGGTCATGGATGATCAAGAATCTGATGATCTCAAGAGAGAAGAGGTTGACACTGATACCACAAAGGATCCTGCAGTAGGTAGTAGCATGCCTAGTAGTAAGGAGATAACTGATGGCCAGGCCCTTTGCATGTTCAACTCTTCCTATGACACTAAAGTTTTGGAAAGTTATCCCTGTAGGAAGAGGCAAGTTTGCATTCCCCAAGAAGAACAAGGGAAAAAGAGGAAGTTTAATCATTGTTGAACCCAGCTCCAAAAGAGCTGAAACATATGATAAACTTCCAAAATACTATAGCAGCTTTGGGAACAATGTTGATGCAATTAAGGATGACAATGAACCTTAAGTGTATTTCTTGGAATGTCAGGGGGTTGGAATCCCCTGATAGAAGCAGATTGTTAGGACTCTGTTAGCATGGAAAAGGCCAAAGATGTCACTTTAATCCAAGAAGTCAAAGCCACTGGCTTTACACTTAAGACCAATCTCAGATTTATATGGAAAGACGCAGCCCAATTTGTTACCAACCATGAAAGGGGCGAGGGAAGACGAGCCCTCTTGCTTTCAAAAAAAAGGGCTAAGCATGTCCCCATGTTGTGTGGGTTGTCATTGACAATGGGGAGGTGCAATTTGGTGTTTGCTCCATCTATACTCCCAATGACTACAAAGACATAAGTGGTTTATGGCAATGGCTTTGTAATCTGCTAGAGGCTCCTTTGGTCTTGGGGGGTGATTTCAATATCATTGAGCATAGTGAGGATAAAAGGGGTGTTGTCAATATGGAGTGGAAAGGGAATGAAAAACACTTCCGGCAAATGATGAAGGCCAAACTTAATCTGTTTGGCCCCCTTGACGGAAATAAAAAAGACAACTTTAATATCTTGCTCACATGGTGTAAAGCTCAAAAAGGTGGGAAGAGTATTTACTGTAGATCAGACCAGTTCCATGCCAATAGGGATTTCTTCAGTTTTGAGCCCAAACAGGGGAACAAGGTGGGGGTCTATACTTATATATTGTCTAATCATAACCCTATTTTAACTAACATCCTAATTGGAGATGATTCTTCTGAAAAAATCAAAAAGATGATTGCTTCATTCTAAACAAAAATTTGCTTATCTTCACCCTTCGAGAAATTAACAAGTGGATGATGAAAGGTGTCGGTGAGATAGAGAGGTGGGAGAGTAATACCGAGGGGTGGAAGACCTTATTCCAAACAATTGGCAAGAAATATGCTATGGATATAAGAAAGCAAGAGAATGAAATGCAAAAGAGATTGCTTAAGGCTGAGTATTGCATAAAGACCCTATGAATATAGAGATCTGGAAGAACTTACCATAGCTAAAGATTCTCTAAGAAGGTTGCTGGAAATAAGATCCAAAGGCTCAAGGTGAGAGCTAAGATTAATTGGATCAACAATGGTGAAAAGGGAACCAAAATTTTCTTCAGATATATTAAAGACGATAAAGGCATTAAAGAGAAAATTGACAGAATCCATCATGAAAGCAATATCATCACCAACCAAGAGAAATTAGACAATAGTTCTAACTATTTTATAAGAATCTCTTTATTTCAGAAGGAAATTCAAATGCTAATACAAGTGCTAGGCAGGGAATTAAACATATGATCCCTAGGAAGGTTGATGAAGGTGATTAGACAAAACTGAAAAGAGATATTACTTTAGAAGAGGTTAAGAAAGCTATCTTGACTTTGAATAATGACAAATCTTTAGGAGAAGATAGACTGCCTATTGAATTTTTCAAAACCAACATTGATTGGATCGGTGAAGAGCTTCTCTCAGTGAAGGTCTTCTCTTAGTGTACAAAAAAAACATTGGAAAGAAGATCACTGGGCAAGAATATCAGTAAGGGCATTATAAAGCTCCTTCCTAAGGAAGATGACAAGACATTGATCAAAAATTAGAGGCCTATCACACCACTAAATGTATCATACAAAATTCTTGCTAAAATTCTGGCCTTGAGATTAGTGGATGTATTACCCAAATTTGTCAACAACACCCAAACTGGTTTTATAAGGGGCATATACATTCTTGAGAGCCTGATTACTAGATAAGAAACCATGGGATGGGCAAGAAACTCCAAGCAAAATTCTACCAAGCTTCCCTCATAATTTGAAAAGCATATGACCAGATTGAGTTGTCTTTCCCGTTGATGACACTAGAAGCATTTGGGTTCCATATTGAGTTCTATAACATGATCAACACTCTACTATGGGACGATGTTGCTCAAGTGGATGTGAATGGGATTTTATCTAATACATTTCTCTTGAGAGGTCTGTTAGGCAAGGTTGCCTGTTAACACCTGCCCTCTTTGTGATTGCTTCAAATGTTGTTCATTAACTACTAAGAGAATCTGAAAAAGCTCTGAGAATCAAAGGGATTATTCTACCTGATAATAGTTATATGTTGAACATTCAGTTTGCATATGACACTACCATCCTTATTGAACTTGAAGAAAAGAATGCTGCTTGTCCTATTCAAAAATAGAATTTTTTTTGCCTTGCATCTGAGGCAAAAATCTCAAATGCCAAATCAAACATGTTAGGATGGACTGAAAGGCCCCCTGAATGGGACAAGAATTTTGATTTTTGGTGGGTGAGGGGGGGGGGGAGATAATTTTTTCTGCTAGCCCAAACCTGAAAGAGATGCGGAGTTGGACCAAAAACAAGATTGAAAAGAAGCTAGACGGATGGAACAAGCAGTTCCTGTCCCTAGGGAGCTAGATACAAGTTTGCCCAAAAAAAATGTCTCCGTACAGCACTTATTATGCTTTTGTAATGTCCCCTTTTTTGTAAGCATCAGAGTTTGAGGGATTAGTCTATTTCCTGACCTTCATAGGCTAATCAGTTGGTTAGAGGGTCTTTGTTGGCAGTGCCAGAGGCTATTTTCCCACTCCAAAGGTCAGGGATGTTCAGGTTTGCTCTTCGTTTGGGTCAGTTTGGTACACTTACTATTTATAGTAAGTCATTTATCCAGAATTTCTACATTTAGCAAGGCACCTGGACCAGCCTTGGTTGAAGTGATGACCCTTGGCATCTTTGTTGATCAGTTATTCAGTGATTTATAGCAAATCAAGGGTTGATAGAGGTGGACCCTCACTATTTTTAGTAAGGCAGTCAGATGCATAGTGGATGTAGTGGTTGACTCTGATTCAGGCAGCTCATCAAAATAATGAGTATTTAATGAGATATTAATATTTTAAAGGCCTTTAATGATGTTTAATTATTTGAGTTATATTATAAAGTTATAAATTAACTTTCTAATAAAGTGGGGCCATTTTGAGGGTAATAAGTAATTAATACTCATTGGAAAAGTGTTTCATTAATTGATATTATAAAGTCAATACATTGCAATTAAATAAGTCATTAATGTGACTTATGTGAGAAGCCTTGTGGATCGAACTTATGGAGAATATTATAAAAGGCCAAGGGAAAAAGGGATTTCATTATTATGCATATGTGAATGGATGTTTTTGCTTGTTCTTTGTGAGAAGTCTTTGGTATTTACCAAGGGTTTTTGCAATTCCTTGGAGGATTGTGAATCTTTCAAGTTTCTGGCACTTTGAATTGGTGAGAGACCCAATGAATTGTGCAACTGAGGAATCACTTCAACCTAGAGTCATCATTGTACTACAAATTATTGAATTTGGTGGATGATAGTTTCAGATTTTGTGAAGGTTATCATCAGCCGCAGCCTTCCTTGGTCCCCACGTGAGGTATTTAGAAGCTGTGTTAGGGTTAAAAAAGG
The DNA here is from genome assembly GCA_027943335.1 of Chamaecyparis obtusa. Lineage (NCBI taxonomy): Eukaryota > Viridiplantae > Streptophyta > Pinopsida > Cupressales > Cupressaceae > Chamaecyparis > Chamaecyparis obtusa. The sequence continues at coordinate 1,005,368 of BSBK01000247.1, forward strand.
GAAATCGATCACTATTTGGGATCTTATCATTCATTCCAGCTTTGGCGTTGGAGATATATATGCAATTTGCAGAGGTTAATTGTTGGAAAGGGTTGTAAATGGACTGCCGCATTGACATTAGCAAGTTCTCTTTAATTCTGTAATAACTTTTCAATAAATCACAATTGGCATTTGTATGCATTATGAATACTTTGATTAAATAAAGGTTTGCATGCCAACTGTTTGGTTTAATGCCTATGACTCTTGTTCAACAATTTCAGACTTATATTTGTTGCCAATATGTTTCTTATGACAGCATAATGAAGCAATGCCCTTAATTTAGAATGTCAAGTGTTTGACGGAATTACTTTGCAAAGTGCTCATGTTTTATGACAAGATTTGGCACAAGAGAAATCAGAAAATTCAGTTCAGACTTTGTACACCAACTGTTTGACGAAATGCATTTGACACAAAACTGAAAAAAAAAAGTAGAAACAGAAGGGATATTATAGTGGTGAAGTTAGAGCCTGTAGGGATTCTTACAGCTTCAATATGGCTATTCAACAGTTATCAACTAAATGAAATTCAGAAAAAGTTTAGATGTTTTATGTGGTAAAATGGGAAAGGTAAGAGGAAAATATACTCAGTCAAATGGGACTGGTGTTGTATGGATAAGTGCCGTGGAGGGCTAGGTCTTAAGGATATGAGGAAGCAAGGCATTGCCCTTGCTGTAAAATGGTTATCGGGGCTCTTGAGGGGGATGAGCTATGGAAGATTTTAGTCAGGAACAATATTACTTTTTCCTCCCCCAAAGTTGCCAAACATTGGAAGGGTCTTCAACTTAGTGATCTTCTTGCCAGTAGTCATGACATTACCCCTGCAAGATCCCAAGGTGTTTCATAGCCTGTGGAGACCTTGGGAATTAGTTAAAGACAAAGTGGTTAACAAGAAGTTCTGTCAAGTTAATAATAATAAAATTTATGGACATAGGTCCATATGGTGGAACCCTAAACATAAATGGAAGCCCCTTGCTTTGCTTCAAAGGTGCTTGGCCAAAAATTGGTCTCTTAAAGGCATTCAATATTTTAAGGACATCATCAGTAATGGTCAGCTTGTGGACTGGGCTTCTAAGTCAAAAGAATCAATTTCCCCAATCCAGTTGGAGGACATATACTATTCAGAGGGAAGCTTGTAGGTTCTTGAAACCTCCTGTTTATTGTATTCATGAGGCTGATCAACATAATGATTTTAAATGGATGGATGGCAGCCCCTTACATAATATCAGAGCTAAAGATGTATATAAATCTCTATATAATGATAAGAACATTATGATCATATTAATAATTGTTGGAACATCATGTTGGATAATAAACAGTGGCAGAAATACTTTAAGCTGCTCTGGGCTAATGTTTTAGAGGCTAAGAAGGCATGTTTCAGATGGCTTCTAACTCTTCAGAGGCTACCTTGTAAGCTCCATAATTCTGCTACTGAGATTTGTTCTATTTGCAGGAAACCCAAAAATATCAAGCACATTTTCTTCGACTGCTTCTATGCAAAAGAAATCTCATCTATTTTTTGTACAGGAATGTCTGATTGGGATATTAAAGATTATAGTAATTGGCGGGAAACCCTAACTGGTTATGTGAATAATATTGAGAAAATGCATAATTTGTTTTAGTTATCACTTTCTATAGACATTCTTTGGTTTATTTGTAAGGCAAGGAATGATGAGAAGTTTAATGGGCTTAGAAGGACGCTTACTGAGTCTAATAAACAACTCACATACTTCATTATTAGAATGGAGGGCACAATTACCATGGAGATTTCCAATGCGAAATTCTTTAAGCTACTTGGAGATGGAACAGTGAAAGTGAATGAAGTTAGATATGGACATAAATGGTCCTAAAATACAGCTGAGAATCCCACATTCCACAAAGAACTTATGGAGTTTTACAACAAATACAATGAAAAGGCAGCAGCTAAACCTGAGGCAAAGAAAGCTGAACATGGTACAAGAACTCTCTGTAGTTTCACCCCCACTAGATCATTGGGAGGAAGAAACATACAGCAAAAGCCGCAACTTCTAAATCACTGTTGTATTTTTTTGTATTATGGATATATAACACAATCTGTATAGGTTTTTTGTATTAATCAATTGTGGAAGTCTATAGTTTATGTTCAGTTCTGATATAACTTGTACTTTGGCTTCTCAGCCTAAAACAGTGACCTAGGGGTCTATTATAACTCGTATGAAGTATCTCACATGCTCTATATTTAATACCAAAAAAACCACAGGAATCAAGTTCCAACAACCACATAACATGCATAGAATAAACAAAATAAACACAGGGTTTTGTACAAGAATAGAACTTGAGTACATTTTGATTCCAAATCCAGGGGTTTTGACCAACAATTCGGTAACAAAGATAAGATGAGTACATGTAAAAGGGCTTTTGGTAAGAAAACTAATAAATTTTTAAGGCAACAATACTTCATATTTTTAAAGAGTTTAATTTGGCACATTGTCAACACTAAGACTGACAATTTATGTGGCTTTTGATCTAAAGATTTTCAAACCCTCCTCTAAGGATATGGAGTAAAGGGCAATACACAGGAAATACCTTGGATTGTAGAAAATATGAAATATGCTATTTGTGGCAACTGCATGAGCAGAAGCAGCAAGCACACCCTGATGAACTGTCTGATTATAAAGCATTGAAGCTGAAATGTTCCTTCGCAGCTGAACAGCTCTTCGAATTCCTAGCTGTAATTCTCCATTATTATCACTGGCCATGATATTGTCACAATAGAGTTAATTTCTAGGACTATAAAAGTCTTCAGAAGCGCAGATATGATAAGTAACAAAACGTGCTTGAGTGGAGCAAGAAATTGATACCACAAAAATAGTATGGCATCTCCAGATACAAGTCTTTTTTGACCAACAAAAGCGCTCCACCCAGTTGTGAGCAAATGTCTGCGTGGCTGACCTGAATGTATCTCACATGTCAAGTAAAATGCTTAATTCTCACATGCACATGGCTATCTAATATCTTAAACATTAATGATTAAAACATAAATACACAATGATAAGCTTAAAATCTCCTAAGCCTTAGAGATTTTAAAAGACAAATGCATTACGATGCTGCGTCCTAATAGACCACTTGTTTACTTACCTCTGTATATGTGACGAAATTTCCATTCAACTCCGTGCAAATCTTTAGCCACAATCTCTTGTGAAGGTCGTTCCAGATTGTAGTTCTGCATTATAGTGCTTTTCAAACCTTTAAATTGTGATCATCTTGATGGAATTGGTTGCTGAAAATTGCTTAAATGTAAGGTATAAACTTTAATTAAATATTAAAAACAATATAATAATTCATAGTTTATCCTATATCTTAGTCTGAATCAAAATGTAAGGGACTTAGTTTCAAAAAAGGTAAATTGTTTAAGAAAATAATCATAATAGTGCATATTCTCATAGCCTTTAAACATATTTACTGAAATGCCAAATCTGCCATGTAATCACCAAAACCAGACAATTTTTTTATCATAGTGTTCCAATTGCCATCTGACTAATTAAAACATACCAAGGGCGGAAAGCAGTCCTCTGCAGCCCTTCGTGGAACGGAAAACCCACCATGTATGCTTGTGTCAGAAGCAGTCAATGTTTTACAGAACATATGGGGTGCCCAAATAGCAGGTGCAGGCACTAGATCATCCTCTTCCTCCTCTAGGCACTTCTCAGTTAGCTGAAACAATATATTGGCCCAATTATCAACATTTCCAAATGGATGCTATAGTCATGGCAAAATTAAATAAGGAAATTCCAATCTACATTTAATAAGAAGGATAAAAAGAAAGAGAATAATGGAATCTTAGATATGGGTTTCTATATTGCCGAGCATGTTACAATGGTCAAACTAATTAAATTTACACAGAACAGTCTAGTGTTTCCTTATAAAGAGAGAACAAAAAGCATCAGGAAATGCCTGAAAAAACGTGAACAGCTATGTGAGGCTATATACCCTAGGATGCCTTCCATTGCTTTCAAAATCTCTCCACGAAGCGGCATAGCATTTCTTTCCAAGTTCTTATGTCTGACACAACCTACGATCAGGTGCAGAAAATTTTCTAACTTTATCTCTCCACCAAACACATGACAACAGCTTTCTACATAACTAAGTTGTTGAATAAGTATTCTCTCTTGAAGAAGAAAGAGTAAGGATACCTGTCCAAGGGTTTGAGCTTAATTGGTTGAAGTGTTGAGTTCTCGATGTGGAGACCTGAGTTCAAACCCCAATGGGACATCTAATATGGAATCTGAGTTGTGACTCTTGGTCTCCCATAGTTGACTTCTAATATGGAGGTGGTTTCTAAATAAATTGATTTTTAATTTCTAAGTTGTGACTCTTGGTCTTCCATAGATGGTTTTTAGTGTGGTAGCTTGAAAGGAGCTATTATTGGTCTCATGGTTGTGCTCACAAGAGCCTGTATTGATCTTATGTTGATGCTCAGATGAGCAAAATCTGTAAACAGGAACAATATTAAAAAAATAAGAATACCTCGCATTGAGGAACTAAAGTAAGCTGTGCATAGATCTCATCCGTTTCCTGATCAGCCTGCATAGATACATTTAAGAGAAGTTATTCATGGACTAAAACTACGCATCACCTTGTCAGAAGGTGGACTTCAATTTGATTTAAATATTCAGAGTTTATATGGTTAATTCATCTTAAATATGATAATTTCGGCTTAAAAGCTCTAGACATACAATTTTTTCCATCCAAGAACTCAATCAATTATTAAGTATTACAGGCATCACTGTTAGACCTGCACAATTTCCCCTCATCAGAGCTCATCTGCTGACGTAAGGCTACTACCAGAAACTAGATGGGGGTAAGTCTACAAGAGAGATGACGATAGCTACATATTACAGCTTTCGTAGCAAGAATGGTACATCAAAAACAACAAAAAGAATTCATCTCATGTTACTCTTTATACTTGGTCAAATAAACACAAGCTTTCTGGCTGAGCCCAAATGACCTTCCCCCTTTGACTTATTGTTCTCTTTCAACTGTGATTGTATTTTTAAAACCGGAAACGCAGATTTGGAGATCTCATTGAACTGTTCGGGGTGACAATGCATAATCAAAATGCTAAAAAGCTAAGAGTACAGGAACACTCACATGAAGATTCACGTTCAGCACTTTGCAGAAAATTTGAGGTGGAAGATCATAAGAAGCCATTTGGTGATCTGCATCCCAGTTCATCAATGCAGCTACCTGTTCTATGTGTCCCTGAGGAAAATACACCACCAGGCTGCCCTTCCGAGGCAAGGAGATGAGAGGGCCAGCACATGCATGCCATAGCTCCGAGCACACTGAACTTCCATCAACTAATTGAGAGGTAAAACAACAGTTACACAAACAACAGCACAATCAATTTCAATGTCAAACAAAAGGAAATGGTCGATCACTCCTCGAACTCAATGAATGGAGTAAACATTGAAGTTATTTGGCACAAATGTTATCAACAACAAATAACATGCATTTCTACACTAACCTATATGTCATCGCATACGCCATTCTCTGTCAACTTCTTAGAATAAGCTACATTTCATGAATAGGGGATTTATGTAACATTGACATTCAGAAAAGCAGAAAGGATGTCTACGAATAACCAAAGTAATTCAATGTGTTCAAAAGTACGGCGAGTTGAAATAGCTTTTAAAGGGGACAAAGCAATCCCCGACAACTCAACATGAAGCATCTTAAAAAGTCATATATTTCTTAAGGTTGTTAATGCTATACACTTTGAAAGAAACAGCTAAGAAATCTGCCTTCAGTCTGTGTCATATGATGTCTTTAGGAAAGGTCCATCTGCCAAGACGTTTTGTTCTTGCCAAAATTAATCTCAGATGTGCAGAATTACCCTTTCCTGAGGAGGACTCCTACTTGGGGGAAGTTTGATGATTACGGACAGTAGTAGAATATACCCTACCCTTCCTGTCTGAAACTGATAGAGTTTTGATTTTTGACGCCGGAGCTAATTATGCTATTTAAAATCAGCTGTTTCCAAAGAGGCAGAGTCCAAATGTTAGATTTTCTAGGTTTCATATATCCTTATTGTCAGATTGATGTAATTATCTGTTTCCATGCTCAAGTAATAGAAGATGCATTTCTAAAAATTAAAAAGTATTTACCAGATGGATAGTTCTTCACAAATTTGACTTATAAATTGCATTGTTGAACTAACAAAAAAACCAACTGCATTTATTTGAAAAATCAAGAACAAAAAATACGCCATGACCATTTCAATGCCAAATACGGAATGAGAGATGACCTGCGCACCTATTCCAGGAATATTATCGGGAATCCAAGTTGAATTCTGCCGAACATTGAGCAATTTATTCTTGCCCATTGTTTCCACAGAAAATTTATGTGGGTTGTTAAAATCAACCTCCATTAATGCCAACCCAGCAACTATTCCTGCCCAATACAACCCATCAGCGAAACATATACGCACTCAATGAGAATGCAGCATTCCATTCCATCACAACAGCAACAACCCAGAACAGGTTGCATTGCAGTCGTCCTTCATAAGTCTTGTTTTTTTCATCAAGTTTGTCCAAGACATGTTTGAGACAATGTCTGAATGACAATAAATGTCAGACAATGTTACTACTGTAAATATATGTATCCGGAAATAAGGCCGTTTGGTACACAAATTGCTTGATTGCAACATTTGCCACTAGAATCACCGAATCAACCCACCTCCCACATTATTTTGCATTGTAATTTACACCATGTATACTGGTGTTCTATTTTGGACATATATACCCTAAAAGGTTACTAAAATATTATTATACAGCAGACAGACATTCCCTTGCGTTTGTTCAATTCTTCCTACCAACTCAATATACCATGTTCTTCTGTCTTCATCCGTTGTGCCTGTCAAAAACAGATCGTGTTTCTTTTGCTCGCAAGCTACCATGTACCAATCTCTGCTTAATTTTTATGCCCACTTGTGTATATGTACGCAGAATTATCATTATTTGTACTTATGTTTGTTTCTCAAGCAATAATGTAAAGCTAACATTTTATTAACTACCTAGTATTGCATAATAGACCCCAAAAAAAATTATTATTTATGTTATAAATATAATTTCAATAAGATAAATTATTTATCTTATTAAAAGTATATTTCAGGGTACCTATTGTGCAATTACTAGTTAATAAAATGTTAGATTATATAAATATATTTAAAATTATATTTGTTTGACTATTATTTTTGGCATAAGGTTTTATTTATAAATGATTTCAATTAGATAGAAACAAGGAAGAGGTTTTATATGTTTTGCACTTTCTTTCACATTAAATACCAGCACACTCACTCCTATGCCTTATTAACCCAAGGTGAACTCAACGAGATAAATATCATGTATAAAGAATAAAATAAATATAGAGAATGTAATTTTAAGATTTTGACTTCATAATATTATATATTATTATATTTACATCTAATCATTTACATTATTAAATATAATATATAAATATAAGAATAACTTTAATATTCTTTTAGAAAAATAAATTTACATCATATAAAATATAGGATATAATAAAGTAGAAATTATTGAGGGCAAGGGCACAAGTTGTTGTTATAGTTAAATTTGTGCACCTTAAGCTCCTAAATGGTACATTAAATGATGATATGTTTTTGATCTTCTTTGCATGTGAATTCAATGTTTGTAGCTGCTTTGGCTTCTGCAATGTCGTGATCAAATGTTATTGGTATGAAAAAAGTTACATAATTGGTCTAACCACTACCATTTTTCTAGGTTTTGGATATACAAATATGCAACTATTGGCCCACTAGATGATTTATCACTAAGCTTTTAATTAGAAAAATTTAATGAATGATTATTGGAACATGAGCCATAACTAAGTCATTTCCCCTACATAAATGAAAAACTAAGTATAATTATTAAATTATAGAATGTCCCATTTTTTTAGAATACTAATATAATTATAAAGTTATTTTAAACTATAACATAATTAATGTAATTTTTTTAAATTTATATACATTAAAATATATGGAAAGAACAAAATGTTGTTCTTTTTACTCACAATTCTCTGGATATTCATGTCTCTCTTTATGCTAAGGCATGTATTTGTAATAATGTCATGATGCAGATTCAGGTGCAAGTAGATAAGGTGGCCTTAGAGGTTGCTCATTTGCAGGAGCTGCTCCACTGGGGCAATGCCCCTTGTACTATGGCTTGGGTGCCTCCAGATTCTTTTATATTATTAATAGAAAAGGCTTTTATTCATCAAAAATATATATAATATAATCTATGTTTAATGTTATTGACTTTATAAATGTCTACAAAGTTTTAAATAAAATTTAAAAAAAAGACTTGTGGAGATATGTGTAAGGGATGATAATGGAGAAAATATATGATTAGCCCTTCGAATCCACGTATATGGAATCATTTATAAACACTAATATTAATATTAAATGGAGATTTTGAGTAGGTGAAGCCAAAAAAATTTACATATTACATCTATTATAATGTATAATATAAATATAAATAAAATATAAAACATAACACATTAAAATATCATTTCAACTCCTAATGTATAGATTGGTAAAGTGTGAATAATTGATGATGATAAATGAAAATACCCAACGGATGGAGGAATATGTACACCTAAGCAATAATATAACTCAGGGTAAAAATTTGGCAATAGATAAGACCTTTAAGTTTATTATTTTGTTTTCTATATTTATATTAAAATTTTATACTATTGAGATATGTATGTACAACTATATATAAAATGGGCCCTACCAAAGCGTCTAACCCTTATAAACAATACCACATCTTTTGAAAAGCTGCTTTATAAGAAACATTTTACAATATTAAAACACTTGCATCTTTCCACGTAAACACTTTCCAATATTCAAACACATGCAGCTTTCTATGTTTTGAGTAGCATGTCTTCCAAATTTACTTAGTTGTCTAGCAAAGGAGGTAGAGATGCCTCACATGCTTCCAACCATAATACTACTCGTGATATCTATATTGTAATTACGCTTCAAATTTGAAATGAACGATCTGGGTCGACCAAATGACAGTCCAGGTGCTTTGTTTGGATTATACTTTTTCTTGCATACACAGGAGGATGTAAGATATTTTTGTTTCAGAACCCTTTCATGAAATTTTATTAGGGTTTATGGATTTGTTTGGACTTTAGGGTCACGAGTAAATTTGTATGCAGAGGGCTTGTTCTTCTTCGTGTGCAGTGCAACGGCTTGGGTTTTTGTTAATGTGAATTCAAATTACAATTTTTCTCAAGGAATGTGTGCTTGATGTTTATGTTGTGCCGAATGTGTGAAATTTGTTTAAACTGTGCATTTTCAGCATTTTTTGGGATGGATTAACGATGCTTAGAAGAGGAATTTTTTAAATCTTGGTTTTGTTATTGTCATTTTTCTGTTATTTCCATGTTTATTGGTCCTAATGACAGTTTGTTAAGAAATATATGATCTGAAATGTTAAAATTAGTGTAAAGATTATATCATAAATTAGAAATATATGATCCATATCTGATATATTGTAAAGATTCAATGATAAACCAAAAATATTGCCAGGATTATGAATTATAGGAATTTCATGTATTTAAAGGATGAAAATACTTACGGTTGTGCAACGCTTTAGGTAATTGTTTATGTCTTACTGTCAAACTTAAAAGCCAAGATTTTTGTTAATCGTCTAGAAAATTTCTCTCAATTTTGCATTGAATATGACTACAGAAGCCAGCTTCAACCAAAACCGAAGATGCTGGAAACTGTGATGCAGAAACAAATTATAATGTATATAAACCTTGGACTTTCAGCTGCTGGTTAGTAAATGAAATCTTTACAGTACAATCATCACATTGGATCTTTACTCTAAATCAATATATTAAACCCTAGAGTGTCATTGGAAAATGAAACCATATACCAGTTTTAATTGCAAGATTGTGGCTCGATTTTGGGCCTTGGTCGGCGCTTGCACTGCAGCATCTTTGTTGCGCATGAACGCATCTCCATAGTCACCCATTTCTCAGCAATAACACTTGTAAATGGTCCTGCGCAGTTTTATTTCTCCTTGATAACGACCAATGCCTCTAATACAGCTATGATTCTATTTGCAGCTTAAAATCATATTGGATTTCCACATTTAGCTGTGTTCGAGTGATCTATGGAGAACAAATTTTGTAAGCAAAGAAACTTAACCAAGGTTAACTTCACCTTGTGGATTTGAGTCCGGCAATGCAAAACCAACAAAAGGAAAAAAAATGTGGAAAGATCAGACCGTATAAACTTTTCAATTGTCTGCCACCTGTCCTATGTTGTTGGATAACCAATGAACACCAGATGAAATAAATGAATGGGATGATTTCAATCATCTTGCACTCGTACGAAGTAAGAGACAATCGTCAATCACGGTAACCCAGGTCGATGCTTCTCAAATAAGGAGCCCCTTGGAGGTAATTAATAATTAATAAGCAATTCTTGTGTTTGTGTTCATGTTCATAGTAGATTGTTAATATTTGGGTCAAGTTTGATTTTTTCATAAGGAGCTCTTAAACCATCTATATTTTGGTTAATGGTCTAAACAACCAATTCACATGGTGTTCTAATATAACTAATGGTGAAAAGTATATATATTATAGAAAAAAAATTAAATGTATTTAGTGTGTTCTTTTGCATCAAAAAATTAAGGTGAGTAAAGTTCAACAATTTGTTAATTATTAAATTATTATAATTAGGAGCATGATCACTTCTACACATGATATAAGGTTTGGATTTATTAAAGATAATTTTTGTAGTTGTGGATTTGATCTCTAATAGCATATTATAAAAAATTTAAGTCGACGACCAAAAAAATAGTAGCTTGTGTTTCTAGATGTTTGTGAGTTTTTTGCATCAACTTTTCGGATCACTCTGTGATCCATCATTAGGATGAAAGAGAGCAACTTGTGACCAAAAGAATTTTAAAAAATCAAACCATTTCCAAATGGATTCTTGAGGCCTAAGAAAAGAATTTCACATCAAGAATAGAGTTAACTACTTATACATCTAGTTTGCTTAATTCTACATTTTTCATGTAATTTTTATAATTTTCCATAATAAGTCTCAACTCCTTTGTTTAGGTTAAGTGTTACCTTAGTGAGATTATTTAATTGAATTAACATCTAAGATAAAAATTAATTAGTGTGAGATAAAATATTTATACTAATAAACTAAGTGTTTTAAGTTAGAACTAATGATATTCAATTTGATACTTGTGAGATTTCCATTTGTAGGAGAGAGAAGTGCATGCTTCACAAATTTGCCTTTATGTTTCATGTCACTTTTCAAAGAAGTCATAAATGTATAATTATTATATTTATTTTGGATATTTTTGCACATTCATTGATCATAAACTTGAACTCTTCACACTAGCATGCTACATTATTCCATTCAAAGATCCCTGGCCTAGTTCCCAAGACTTCTACCTTCTCTAAATAGACGTGTAATTGTGGTCTCATCTCCTAGATGAGATTGTGTGTTCAATCTAATCCCCTACTTTCAAAATTCATGCTTTCAAGGCCGATAATAGTGAGATATGACCATTAATTATTAATTATTGTATTCCTAAGGTTGTGTATTTAAGGGTATCACCCTATGTTATTTCTCAAGATATTTGAGGAGAGAGAAGATATAACCATAATATAAATCACACATGTCACATAGAACCAATTCACAAGCTAGTTTCATTTTGCATTAGGTGCAATAATCACCATTCACCACTCTTACTTTTCTAAATCTTAATTTTGTCAAATCAACCTAGGATTATAACTATCATTGGGGAAGGGGAACAATATTTCCTTTGTCTGTAGTAGTCTTTTAATAGTGTTCATTAACACCACACTTTTGTTGGTATGTGGTCATTGATCTTGCTAGTACTGTACACTCATCATGTATCCCCACTGGGATTCAGGGTCGGGTTGGGCCCTGAGTAGGGGTTCAGGGGTGGTAACCCCCGAGAATTTTTTTTAGGGTTAGGTTAATTTTGTTAGTCAACTTTGTAAACCACCTCAAAAGACTTGATAAATAAGTGATTGTGTGATGTAAAATTATCAGATTGTAATTTGCTCTTCAGTAGATAATTAAATAAGTGGACAATTATTTCTCTGGTGGATGTAGCCCATATTGGGTGAGCCACATTAAATCTGTGTTATTGTATTTTTGTCTTTCTTATTTTTTGCATTATCTTAATATTATTTATTGATCATATCTAGTAGAAACCCTAACAACTTCCTCAACATGTGTCAACAAAATGTTAAACAAGTTTGGTAGGTACCAAAGCCAAATTCTATAATAGACATAATTTGTTAGAATAACTAAGAGGGGGGTGAATCAGTTATCCAGTGTCCCAAATCAAAATGTATAATTCAAAACAATTTCTTCAATCTCTGCTCGTCGGTAAGCAATAATAACTTTCACTGTCTGTGCCTTTACCGATTACCAATCTAATGCTAAAATAGTTTACCGATCAAATCTAACATGTAACATGTAAAGAATGATAACAAACAAATATCACAATCAACACATAACACAAGAGATTTAACGTGGAAACCCTGTAAAGGGAAAAACCACCTGGGACCGGCAACCCAAAATTGTTCACTTTTCTGAAGTGAGGTCGGTTAAGACCCAACCCTGTTAAAGGTTACAAACACATTGTTAGGTGTGACCTTGTTAGAGGATTTTAGACTAGAAGTTATCATCCAACCAGCATTCACTATGGAGTTGACAGGATAACAATGTTCATTCTATGAATGATACATCATAAGACTTTCATAGTCCACTCAATTAAGAGATTTGACTGTATACAATGGTTAAATATGTAACAGTAAATGACCTGCCCTCATACAACTTCAATTGCAGATTACATATCAATATTTAGTCCATACAAATCCTTCTGATCAATAATTCATTTCAGATTCAATACTGTACCAACTTACTATCCGTTGGTAATTGCTCTCCGTAGCTCAGTAATGGTTCTATAGCTCAATTCTTACTAACCAATATGATCAAAATACATGAAATCCTTGTTCATGCGATATTCCTACAGCTTCTTCTTCTTTCAGCATTTTCATAAAGAAAAATTATTTTCTTATATAGATGAGTAAATCATTTTCTTCTCCACCATCAGATTTTGCCACCTAATCTCATTCATAGATTTTGTCGCTTCAAAGTTTCTCGATACTTGTGTCAATAACACATTTCAATCTTTTCTGTTAGATCTTCCTTGAATTTTGTCAGCCGTCGATCTGTGTAACAAACATTATCTGTTACCTCGATGTTATACTCTTGCCAGCTCATCAATCTTATCAACTAAACTTATCATTTAATACATTCTATTCTACTCGGTTAACAAAGAAATGTGTCAGTAAAAACTGCTCGGTTAATACTGCGATCATTATACACTACACTCCATCGGTGTATACTAGAAATGCTTCATTTACCGACAACACTGCTTTGTGTCTTTCAACTCTATACTTCATCATAGATGAATGCAACATAATAAAGTCAATATCATCAAATCATTGACTCATCAGCAAGTTACTCAATGTGTTCCTTATCCTCATCTATCATGTACATCTTTCCTCATGTAGATTTCTTTGTTCTTCATCTCTTTCACCTTTCTTCAGATGTCTCGGTATAGTAACTTACAAGATAAGTGTTGTCAAACTAGTTGACATCAATGACAACATAATACTGATTTAATCATATTACATATCTAATCAGTGACTCCTCAGTGATCTTGTAATCACAAATTCTTCAATCAGATTCCAAATCAGTTGTAGTCAACAATCTCTCCCTTTGGCATTGATGGCAACTCAAGTAATATGTAATGTACCATACACATACCAAACATACATTCTACAACTTTGTGAACAAATGTTGTAAGTCAAATAGACTTAATATGTTTAATCACTACGTTACTAAACCAACATTAAATAATACAGCTTTACCATTCTACAGTTGTGATCTTTTCAATTCTCCAATTCCTACCTGCTTCTGTTCTCTGTAACTGATCTTCAATACTCTGTCTCATTGTCTCTCCCTTAGATAATTCTCATCGTCGGTGCTTGTCCTTTTCATATCTTGTTTATCACTTCCCTTTTCATGTCATATTGTATATCTCTCCCTTTGACAGCAATGCCAAAGAAACAAATAAGCAAACAATTTTGTCTTCCTTTGTATCTCTGAATATAGATATTCCAATAGGGTCAAGTTCTCAAACTTAATCACAACCTTGAACATGATTCAAAGTGTGAACTATGCTACATCAACATGAATGATCTTTTGATAAAATTAGGCTAATGCAACAACCAGATCACCTTAGTGACCGATAGACAGGGGACAGACCCCAAGTCTAGTCCTCAAGTATTCAAATGTGTCTTTCAATAAGGGCTTTGTAAAAATATCTGCAAGTTGTTCTTTGGATGTAACAAATTCTAACTTTACTTGCTTCTCTTGCACTTGTTCTCTTAAGTAATGATACTTAATAGATATATGCTTTGTCTTAGAGTGCATCACAGGATTTTTTGAAATATTAATAGCACTAGTGTTGTCACAGTATATAATCACCGGATCAGTGATTACCTCATTCATTCCTTCCAACACTTGTTTGATATAGGCAATGTTTGAACAGTTAGTAGCAGCAGCAACATATTCTGCTTTAGCTGTAGACTGAGAAATACAAGCCTACTTTTTACTTGTCCAAGTTACAAGTCTTTCACCAAAGAAAAATGCTCCTCCGGTGGTGCTTTTTCTATCATCCACATTTCCAGCCCAATCAGCATTGGTGTAAACATTCAGTTCAAACTTCCCTTCCTTAGGATACCATAATCCAAAATTTTCTATTTTCTTCAAGTATCTTAAGATCCTTTTTGTAGCTATCATGTGTGACTCTCTAGGATTAGCAAAAAATCTTGCAACAATTCCCACAGCATGTGCTATATCTGGTCTACTGTGAACTACGTACATTAACTTACCAATCATGGATCGGTAAAGTGTCTGGTTTACCTTGGTAGTTTCATCCTCCTTTGTCAATTTGCATCTAGTAGCCATCGGTGTTCCTACAAGTTTAGCATCTTCCATGCCAAATGTCTTCAGTACTTCCTTTATGTATTTAGATTGTGTGATGAATATCACATCACTCTACTAAATCACTTGTAGTCCAAGAAAGAAATTAATCTCTCTGAACATAGACATTTCAAATTCCTTTTGCATCTCATCAGCAAATGCCTTGCATACAATATCTGATCCTCCAAAAATAATGTCATCAACAAATATTTTAGCAATGATAATAGTATCATCAGTATCACCTTTCACATACAGATTGTTATTTTCACTTGTTCTTACAAATCCAATACTTAACAAGTAAGTATGCAGTCTTTCATACCATGCTCTCTATGCTTACTTCAATCCATATAATGCTTTATGTAGTCTACATACCATGTCTTTATTGTTAGGATCAACAAATCCTTCAGGTTGTTCAATGTAGACCTCTTCTTCAAGTATACCATTCAAAAATGTTGACTTCACATCCATTTGATAGACTTTGAATTTCTTATGTGCAGCATATGCAAGTAGCATTCTATCTCCTTCTAATCTAGCAATAGGTGCAAATGTTTCACCATAGTCAATGCCTTCTTCCTATGCATATCCCTTGCATACCAATCTAGCTTTATTTCTTGTGACTTCACCATTTTCATTCAATTTATTCCTGTATATCCACTTAGTATCGATAACATTTTTATCTTTTGGTCAGGGTACTAAGGACCAGGTTTTGTTCTTTTCTATTTTTTCTATTTCCTCCTTCATTGCATTAACCCATTCTTCATTCTCTAATGCAACTTTCATAGTTTTAGGTTCAAATTCACAAATTAAACATGTACCTTGTCTTGTTTTGCTTCTAGTTTGCATTCTAGCATGTTTGTCTCCAATGATTTGTGTCTCAGGATGATGTCTTCTAACAAAACTTGCCAAAACTTGATTTTTCCTTTCTTGTTCATCCTGCTCAAGGTCATTTTCTTGCTCGGTAGCTCCATCTCGTTCCTCGGTGTGTATTGCCTGTTGTCCTACATTATTTCCCTGTTGACCAGTAGACACAGTCTGTGGTGTCGGTAGATACTCTGGATGTTCAATGTAAGTGAATCTACCATAGTCTTCTGATTCCTTTGTACTTTCCTCTGTGTACTTGTCATCAAACTCATCAACATGAACATTAGTACTTTCAACTATATTATTTGTAGCCTTATTCAAACATTTGTATGCTTTACTTGTAGTGGAATATCCTAGAAATAATCCTTCATCTCCTTTAGAATCAAATTTACCATTTCTCTCATCTTTCAAAATAAAACATTTACTTCCAAAAATCCTAAAATAACTTACAATAGGTTTGTGTCCAAACCATAGTTCATAAGGTGTTCGGTTTGAGTCCTTCTTTAGTTGTACTTAGTTAAGAACATACACAGTTGTACTGACAGCTTCCCTCAAATATGTCTGAGCAACATTCTTTTGTATCATCAATGTTCTAGCACAGTCAATTATAGACATGTTCCTCCTTTCAGCAATGTCATTTTCCTGAGGTGTCCTCGGTGTAGATACCTGCCTTTTGATTCCATGCTCATTACAAAAATTAGTAAATTCATCAGAGATAAATTCACCTCCTCTATCAGATCTTAAACATTTTATTTCTTTTCCATTTTCTTTCTCTACCTTAGCTTTATACCATTTAAACATTTTGAAAGCTTCAGATTTCTCTTTCAGGAACATAACAGTCATCAGTCTAGTATAGTCATCAACAAAAAGAATAAAATATCTATCACCAAAACAACTCTGAGTTCTCATAGGACCACATAGGTCGGTATGAACCAACTCAAGTATCTTCTTTGTTGAATAGTATTTGCTTTTAAAACTAGACTTAGTCATCTTACCTTTCTGACATTCATGGCACATGGCATGATCAGGTTTTGTCAAGTTAGGCAATCCTCTAACTCTTCTCTTTCTACTAATCTTGATCATGTTGTCAAAGTTCACATGGCATAACCTTCTATGCCACAACCAAGCATCTTCATCCTTTATTAACAAACAAGAAGACTGATCCATATCAAGATAGAATAGATTACCTCTGGATTGTGTACCAATTCTAACAAGTCTTCCTCCATCATCATAGATCTTCACCTTTTTGCTCTCAAAAGCCCTCGGTGGCCTGAATTGTTCAACTGAGCCACACTTAACAAATTATAGTTCAGTCCATCTACCCAATATGCATTTTCACATTGTAGTCTGTCATTGATCATCAGTGAGCTTTTACCTCTTACCATACAAGGTGCATCATTTCCCATTCTCACAAATCCTCCATTATATTCAACAAGATGATCAAACTTCTCTACATCACCAGTCATATGATGTGTACAGCCACTGTCTATGATCCATGTATCATTTCTACTTACTTTAGAGATCAGTGTTGTTTCTTCATGTTTCTCTTATTCTTCTGAGTCATCTTTCATAGCAACAAATACAACTTCTATATCATCATCAGAATCAGATTCAGTTTCAATATCTTCAGCTATGTAACATACCCTCGGTTGTCTCTGTTGTAGTGTTGGTAGCCTCTGTTGCCTCTTCTTCCATAGCTTCCATCAGATCGGTCTTTGGATCTATCATCATCTTTCTTCTGAGGACATCTAACAGCGATGTGACCGACTTCTTTACAATTAAAGCATGCTAAAGGTAGCTTACCTCTATACCTTCCTTTTCCTTTGGGCAATCTTTTGACCATAAGCGCTTCAAGCTCATCAAGTTCATCATCAATATTGTCATCACTATCACAGTTCTTACTATTCCTGCTAGACTTTCCAATCTTCAAAGAAGACATGAAAGCAGATTCAACAGAAGGAACAACGCTATTATCAAAATTGTTTAATTCAAAGGTTGTAAGTTTACCAATCAGAGTGTCAAGAGTAAGGTTGGATGTAGCTCTTGTTTCATGAATTGTAGGAATCCTGATTGCATAAACTAGTAGCAAAGTTTTGAGAATCTTGCTTATCACTGTTTCATCATCAATCACTCCATCAGATGCTCTAATAGCATGTACCACCTCTTTGAGTCTATTTGAATATTGGACAATGTTCTCACCTTCTTTCATTCTCATATCATCAAATCTACCTCTCAGACTTTCAGCTCGGGCTCTTTTGACATTCAGATCTCCACTGTATATTTGTGCTAATTTATCCCACATTCCTTTGGTAGTTGTGCATGTCTTGATATCTTCAAATTCAGCGTCAGTACAGGCAGCAACAAGTTCCATCATAGTAACATTGTGTTCATGCTTGTCCTTCAGTTGATCAATAGTCAAGGGACCAGTGGGTGGTTGTATGTAGCCATTCTCCATCAGATCTAGTGCAGAGTTCCTAATTCTAGATATGTGAAGCTTCATTCTATTTTGCCATACTGTGAAGTTTTCTTTATTTAGTTTCGGTACTTCCCTCTTATACATCTTGAGACCTTTATGCTTAAGTCCTTAAAACTTTGTTCCAAGCAACTTGTGCTCTGATACCAATTGTTAGAATAACTGAGAGGGGGGTGAATCAGTTATCCAGTGTCCCAAATCAAAATGTATAATTCAAAACAATTTCTTCAATCTCTACTCGTCGATAAGCAATAATAAATCTCACTATATGTGCTTTTACCGATTACCAGTCTAATGCTAAAATAGTTTACTGATCAAATCTAACATGTAACATGTAAAGAATGATAACAAACAAATATCACAATCAACACATAACATAAGAGATTTAACATGGAAACCCTGTAAAGGGAAAAACCACCTGGGACCGGCAACCCAAAAATGTTCACTTTTCTGAAGTGAGGTCAGTTAAGACCCAACCCTGTTAAAGGTTACAAACACACTATCAGGTGTGACCTTGTTAGAGGATTTTAGACTAGAACTTATCGTCCAACCAGCATTCACTATGGGGTTGACAGGATAACAATGTTCATTCTATGAATGATACATCATAAGACTTTCAGAGTCCACTCGGTTAAGAGATTTGACTGTATACAGTGGTTAAATATGTAACAGTAAATGACCTGCCCTCATACAACTTCAATTGCAGATTACATATCAATATTTAGTCCATACAAATCCTTCTGATCAATAATTCACTTCAGATTCAATACTGTATCAACTTACTATCCGTTGATAATTGCTCTATGTAGCTCGGTAATGGTTCTGTAGCTCGGTTCTTACTAACCAGTATGATCAGAATACATGAAATCCTTGTTCATGCGATATTCCTGCAGCTTCTTCTTCTTCTGGCATTTTCATAAAGAAAAATTGTTTTCTTATATAGATGAGTAAATCATTTTCTTCTCCACCATTAGATTTTGCTGCTTAATCTCATTCATAGATTTTTTCACTTCAAAGTTTCTCGGTACTTGTGTCAATAACACATTTCAATCTTTTCCATTAGATCTTCCTTGAATTTTGTCAGCCGTCGATCTGTGTAACAAACATTATTTGTTACTTCGATGTTATACTCTTGTCAGCTCATCAATCTTATCAGCTAAACTTATCATTTAATACATTCTATTCTGCTCGGTTAACAAAGAAATGCATCAGTGAAAACTGCTCGGTTAATACTATGATTGGTATACACTACACTCCGTTGGTGTATACCAGAAATGCTTCATTTACCGACAACACTGCTTTGTGTCTTTCAGCTCTATACTTCATCATAGATGAATACAACATAATAAAGTCAATATCATCAAGTCATAGACTCATCAACAAGTTACTCAATGTGTTCCTTATCCTCATCTGTCATGTACATCTTTCCTCATGTAGATTTCTCTGTTCTTCATCTCTTTCACCTTTCTGCAGATGTCTCGGTATAGTAACTTACAAGATAAGTGCTATCAAACTAGTTGACATTAATGACAACATAATATTGATTTAATCATATTACATATCTAATCAGCAACTCCTCAGTGATCTTGTAATCACAAATTCTTCAATTAGATTCCAAATAAGTTGTAGTCAACATAATTATGCTAGTAAAAAGTGTCTAAAGATCAAATCATCAACACAAGCCTATTACAACATCTAAAAGAATTATATTTCATTCATCGCAAGTCTTTGATAACTAATCTACCAATTCCACTTGTTTTAGTGTTACAACTAGCTAAAGCATTCAAATTCAATAACACATCAATTATTACACAGGGCCCTTATGCATCTCAATCATTTTAGAATTTTCTTAAGACTACTCAACTTCCTAGTTTGTAGTGATCAACATCAAGTTTATTTATTTATTAGGGTATAATTTTCATTATTACCTTACCAATTTTGTATTAAAGCATCTAATCTAAATATAGGGTGAGTTTATTTCCTTACATTTTAGTGAACATATAACTTCCATGTCTATCCTTTTGAATAACTTTATTAGTTTTAATGTGATTCCTCTTTTTTTGTGGGTAAGAGGCCGAAGCCAAAAATTAAATTATTTTTATAAAAAAAATTACAAGCTGAATTCAATAAGAGCATTGAGAGGAAAGAACTGAGCCAAGAAAACCTCTCGAAAAAGCCCATCAAATTTACATAATAATGAGAATGCCTCCAAAAAGGAGCTATAATTATAATTAATGATTAAGGCTTCCAGAGCTATCTAGACAATTTATACATATTGATAAACCCTCAGAATCTTAAGCCATTTGAAATGATTAGTTCATGACCACCGTGCATCCAAAAAATTTTAAAAATGCCTATCCAAACCATCCGCACATTTGTGGCTCCTAAACTTTCAAAATCTCACCTATCAAACCTCATATGTAATTCAATTTGATATACCATCCATAATGAGAAATACACATTCAAGGTTGATTCAATTAGAAAACTATACCACCCTCCCATTTCATTTTGATTGGGTGATCAAGGCGGCTAATGTTGCGTTGTCTCCCCAAAGTATCCCTAAACTACCCTTGATACAGATTCCAAACTATCTTGATTGTCGAATCCAAATATGATTGATTATGTATGGTAACACAAGCCTCCCATTTAGGTGGCACCCATCAAAGGCTAGTTGGCCCCTAACATACTAGCTTGAGATAATCAAAGCTTACCAAGGGAAGGACTTTCTCCCTCGGGATTTAAAAACTTCTTGATGTTGTTTACTTCTTTAAAGGAATCCTCCTCCTCCATGTCTTGTTTAGCCAAAATCATGCCCTTTCGCTCCTTAATTACATTGATTAACAACTAGATTGTAGGTTGTGAGAACCCTAGTTTCCTTCAAATAGACATTGGGATCAAAACTAAGTTTAGGCTTAGATCCACTTTTTTCCACTGTTAGCTCATGTTTCTCCTCAGGGTTAAAGGGTGTGACCATTTTATTTGGATTAGGATTGGGAGGGGCAGACTCATTCATAATATCCATCGTCGCCGTGGAAGCTAGAAAGTTAGGGTTTTTTATTGTTGTTTTTTTCCTTCCTGACCAATTTTGGTCTGACCTCTACTTTGCACACATTTTCAAAGTGTGATCGAGCCAGGTACAACGAATGCAAAATCATCTATCCTCCTCAAATTCAACCAGTTGATGTCATTTAACTTTGTTGGAAATAAGCCCAATTGATGACAGAATGGTATTGATTGCAACAACCTTAAAAAAAAAAAAAATTCCCATGTCGTCATTGATACTATTTGTGTCTAAATCAATGAAGGTGCCTAATGTTCTTCCAATTCTTTCAATGCACTACTTCATCCAATATTCCAGTGGTAGGTTGTTAAGGCATATACAAAGTGGATGGTAATAAGGATGATAATTCATTGGATCAAAATTGTAGTTCTAGGGTATCATGTAAAGAGGGTGGCTATCCATATACCAGATGTCTACCTTGACAATCCTCCATTTAATTTCTTCATTAGCAAAAATAATGGTAAATAATTGTTTAGGCATGAATTTAATGATGACTTTAACATTTTCTAATTCTTTGTGATCCAATCTTTGACTGCATTCCTGCTAGGTATCCCACCAGTAAATCTACATATTAATGCAAGTTTCTCCATGATTTCTACTTCCTTAGAAATTTCATTAGTAACATTAATTTCTACTTCTTTGCTTAGCCCTAGCCCAGACATCTGGTCGTACGCCTAATCAGGCTCGCGCCCTCAGGCCTAGTCTCGTGCTCGCGCCATTCACAAATTTTATTCTCAATATTATATTATAACCTTAACTTACATTTACATAATGTGATTCCTCAAATTATTCATGTCCTTTTTAATCTAATTTATACCTATGTATTAACTACCTTGTTAAAGTTTTTGTTCTTAAGCAATTGAATTTCATTTCAAGTTTATCTCTCTTTGTCTAGTTTTCATTATTAGATCATAGGCATGGTTTTAGTAATCCCTTATACTTGTCCTATATTCATTACTCAATACTCTATTGGACATAATGGTTAAACACATGTTTATAATTTTGCATTCTTCATAGACCTTGTTAGCATGGTTCCTTCTATGTTGGAATAATTTATTCATGATTATTTTACTTGTATAGCATATGATATATATGATAGCAACTTGACCCTAAGTTCTACTAATATATATAGGGATCATAGATAATATGATGTTGTCATTAAGCTTAAATATGATGGTATCATTTGTATCACTCATTCTAGTAATTTGTTTACATTGTTGAACATAGTTATGCATGTAACTAGCAATTCATGAGTTCTTTGTGATTTATTTAGTGATGAGATGAATATATTTTTACTTGATTGGTGCACTTTAAAACTTTTCTTTCATGTTATTTTAATTATAGAGTGATCATTTGTCACAAGTAATTCATGATAATGTTATGAATATTGTGTACATTTTGATGTATCATGATGGATTGGCTCACAATCCTTATAAAACATATTAGTAAACACTGAAATAAACATTTTGAAAAAAAAATCATATTCAAATACATATTGTCACTAAACCATTTTGAATCTAAAGACGATGTAAATTGGAGTTTTCTAACATTTTGTGTAGAGATTCTAAATATATTTTTTTGAATTTGTTTGGAACTGATTGGTATCCATTCTTCCATCTCCTTCACAAACTAGTTTTTAACAAAAAAACAACATTTTTAAAGAGATACATTCACTTACTATTACATAACTTTTTTTTTTCTAAAATGGATAGAGATGTGATTCTTTTGAATTTAGATTTTTAACACTAATATCTAGCGATTGTAATTGATTTTATTTTATTATGTTAAATATTTTGTATTTTATTAAGTTTTGAAGTGACATTAAGTATAATTATACATAGGTTCATTTACTACTCCATGACTTGTTCTAAATGTATCAAAAAAAATTATTTATTTTTTGTTGGAAAGAGGAAATCACCACCTATTGAGAAAAAAATCAAAATTTGTTTTAACTTATTTTACTATTTTTCCATAAGCATTGAACATAAAAGTTGATATATGGTGCAAAACCTATGTTTAGTAAAACTAAAAATACAAAGTCATAGTAAACTCAATATATATTCAAATCATAACCATTGGAAAACTTTCTTTGAGTAGTACTATATTGTGTCTGGGTTTGTCAAATGAATCCATTTGATCCCCTAGAAAGCTACTATCAAAATGTTTTTTTGTTAGCATTTTGATAGGTGAAAAGGAGACACCTTGCAGGTATAACTAAGAAGTAGAAAGGTTATATCAAAGAGAGTTTGATCCAAGAGGCTTTGATCTAGCTATTTTCAATTAATTTCTTCAAATGGGACCTCTCAAGACTTAAATCATCGTATTCTCTTTAAAATGTGTGATTACATTAAAAATTAGGATGTTTAAAAAAGTGTAACCCACTATTGTGGGGTCACCCATCAAGTATAAATATTTACACATGTTAATCATATTCATTTTTATATTATGACCACATACATGATGATATGTTTCTAATTTATTTAGAGAAATTTAAATTGACGAGGTCTTGTAACAGTTTTCTACATCACGTACTTCTTATCATTATTTCATTACTCAAGGGCACACATAATTTCATTGAATATTTTGTTGCTTTCCTAAAGATCTTTCATAGTGAAATATATCTCTCAACTTTTGTTGATTAATACTTATGTGATACTATCAACTCATCCATGTTATTTAATGTTATAAAATTTGTAGATCCTCACAGTTATTATTTTGTGAAATATGATATAATTGTATAGTATACATCATCTTTTGGATCTCTCTCTCTCTCTCTCTCTCACACACACACACACACACACACCACTAAAAAGCATGAGGTTATATGTAGTTTCGCTACTATCAACCACTATCATGCCAATATTTTTTAATTAAATAGAGAGAATCTAGAAATTTTTCTATATTATTATTTCCTTCACATGCAGTGTTACAACAACTTATAGAGAAATAATGTATCACCTTACCTCCTATAAAACTAGTGGTAGCTCAGTGTATTACAATATTAAATGCTAATTTTATTGTGATTACCATTATATACACGGGCATACTATGAGTAGGTTTTTTAAATCATATATAAAGTACAATTATTGATAAGAAAAATATGCTTTGAGAAAACATATTAATGAAAGGAAAATTATTTTATTAGCACTTTGACATGATCAAGTAGGAGATAACGAGGATTTTCCCAATCCTAGTCATAAGATACATATTGATTTATTTCAAAATTTCAAGGATATATCCAGGGCATCCCATGTTGATGTTATAAATAAAGTTATCAAATATAATGATAGTCAAAGAAATATTTACATACAAGAAAACATTAATAGAATATTGCGTTATAATAGTAGCTAATCTTAGCAAACAAACTAAAAAATATTTCTTGATTAGACCCAAGAAAACCAAAACTTAAAAAAATATAGATTTATATATATGAATTATCGTAGTCATGATTAATGTGATAAAAAAAAATGCATGAAAACATCTTCAAAATAAGTACATGAAATATAATTGTCAATGTCAAAGGTGACACCTTTATATATCACTTTTGTTCATAGAGAAAAAATTCATGATCATGTGACAACAAAGCATAATAGAGGTCAGTAGCATTAGAAGGTGTAATCAAGTATAGGAGGATCTATATAAACCTACAATAACATCAGTATCTCAACCACAAAGAGATTGTTAACGCAATTAGTATTTCCAATATCAAAAGAGCAAAGGAAACAAGATAATTGCATACATTAATCAAGATATTGAAATCAAATAACCTAAAAGTATATGCAAATCCACAATTCCTCCTTTGTTGTTCTCCTTCTCATGCAATGTTGGGCTCTCATAATTGTGCTCAAGATCATGTCAGCATAAGAATTCAAAGCAATTGTGGTTTTAAAAATCAAAGACTTAGCTCTTTATCTATAAGATTTTTAGGGGTTTCAATCAAGATTTCTTGATTGATGGGTTGATTAGTGATGTGGAAGAGTTAACTCAAAGTCAGTAGGAGTTCAACTCTACTTGACTACCTTGATTGGAGGATTTACTTAAGGAGGGGAAAGAGTTAACTCAAAGTGAGTATGAGTTCAACTTTGCTTGACTGTCTTGATTGGAGGATTGACTAATGAGATGGATTGAATTATTAACTAATTGTTGAGGGGGGAATTAACAATGTTGATTGAATAGTCAGAATTGTAGGTTAAGAGCGAACGAAAAGCTAGTATGAGTTAGCTTTGGAAGAATAAATCATGATTAAATAAACAACTGCATTTATTTACTTGCACATGTGAGAATTATAAATAAATAAGTAATATCTATTTATAGGAGAAGAACGATTAGTTTAATTACATTAATATAATTTATTTAATTGTTAGTATAATTTAATTTAATTATTACATAAATACAATAATAAGAAAGAGGAAATATTAATTAAATAAGGTTATTTAATTACTTGAATGACATAACAAATAATTAAATAATATTTAGATATTTAATTACTTTATAGGTGAATAATTAATGAAATATTTGATTGAATAATTCATAATTAAGGTAATTAATTAAAATCACTTAATTATATAATTAAAGAGAAATGGTGATTTTGATCTTAGAATATGGTAGAAAGACACAGTTTATTGAATAATAAAGATTTTAAAATAAATTAAAGAGGAATGTTAGTAATGCCATTGTGTTAGAACAATGGTTCATTTTTAAGTGTCTACAGAAGGTACTAATTTATATGAAACATCTTTGAGAGGGAAATCTAGTACCATCAAAGTTCACAAGAACTCTTAGCTAATCTCTATTTCATGTCAATCATTTGTCTTCTTAGGCATAATTTACATTAATACATTTTCAAATTTTGTATTCTCTTCTAGGAGTTTACTTGATCTTGCCACTTGGAGGAGAGGTATTATTTCTTTTTTGTAGTCTCCATATGCTCATATTTCTCTTAATAGACGAAACAATAGGGGTATATCTTACACTTGTTTTAATGGAAAATGATGATACAAACCAAGTAGGTCCATTTGAAGTATGCATTTTATACTTAGTTTCATATTTGTGTATTATGCTTTGTTATTATTCTCAAATTTTTAATCATTTTTTCACATTTATATAGCATGCTCAATTATCATACTTAGTTTCAACCACAACCTTGATTTTCATTATTCCTTACTCCTTGATTTGTGTATTATCATCTATAATCCATAAAATGTATGGGGGCATGCTATTACTCATTATATTTCTAGTTTATATTCAATTCTAAATATTCAACTATGGAAATTTGCCTTTAATGGTATGATAGACTATGGATGTGCCCAATGCATATTATGGATAAAGGGAGCACAAATTAGTTTCATTAGCCTAGGTATTATAGATTCTAGAAGATCCATTCATCTTTTGGTGTTTTTAATATTATATATGATTTAGTATTCTTGCTCATCTCTAAGATTTGTATGCACACCAAAGTAGAAGTAAAATGTGAAGGGGAAAAGTGTGTACTTCACAATTTAACCTTTGTGTTATATGTCACATAATATAATAACATAATACATATTTTTAACTCATTTAAATTTTTTTAGAGAACTCATTTTTGCTATTTTGGATTATTGACTAACTTTAAGCCTAAAACTATCACATCCTATTATGTTATATACTTCAATTTTTAACATCACTAACCTAGTTCCCATTCAATGTTGTCCTTGCTAGATTGTCTTATACCTCTAGTCTTATTCTCTATATATAATTGCATGAAGATTCTAGTCCCCCAAATTCAGATTTTTTTCTTTCATGGTTAATAATACTAAGATATGACCAATATAAATTTGTATGTACACCTAATGTTTTTCTAGGGTTTCATATTTAAGGACATCCTGATGAACTACAACTGATTGAATATCTGAATGAACTGAAGGACCAATGATTAGAGATCACCGAGCTACTGAAATGATATGTAAGATGATTAAATCAGTCAATATATTGTCATTGATGTCAACTAATTTTGACAGTACTTATCATGTTAGTTACAAACATCTGAACATCTGTTGAAGGAAGAAAAGATGAAGAACTGAGATATCTACATGAGGAAAATATGGATATGACAGATAAGGATAAGGAAAACATTGGGTAACTTATTGAGGAGTCTATGGATTTATATTGTTGACTTGAGCATGTTACATTAATTTACAATGAAGAAGAGATTTGAAATTAAACATGTTAATGTGGTCGGCAATTGAAATTTTTTGTATACATGGAGCCAGTGCAATGTATACCGACTGACAGTATTAACCGAGCTAGTTTAACTAGTTATCACCAACGCATTTCTATATTAACCGAGTATGGATGAAAACATTAAATGCTAAGAACAACCGACTAAATTTGATGAGCTGGAAATTGTTATGATTTCGAGATTAAGGATGAAGTTTGTTATGAGATCCATGGTTGGCAAAATTCAGAGAAGATCTAAATGATGATATTGAAACATGTTAATGACACATCTACCGAGGAAGGTTTAAGAGGCAAAATAGATGAAGGAGCAAAATCTAATGGTTGATATGAAAATGGTTTAATTGTCTATATAAGAGATATGAATTTCATTATTGAAACATGCCGAAAAGAAGAAGACTGCAGAGATTTTGCGTGAAGACTTTATTCATGCATGCCTGATCAAACTGGTTAGTGACAGAACCGAGACTGCAAACATTACCGAGCGTCGAAGAACCATTTACCAAGTGAAAGTAAGTTGAGAAATACTGAGGAAGTGAATTGATTAATGATCAGAGGATATTTGTATGGGCTTAGCATAGATCTGAATATTTGCAATTGAGTTGTATTTGAATCAGATCAGTACTGTATGAGTTGAACCATTGATTCATAAAATCTATTAACCGAGTGGACTTAACAGTCTTATGTTCTACCCTATGACATTCGTTGAATGTAAAGTGTTATCTTGTTGACCCCATAGTGAATGCTGGTCAAAATTTAACTGTTAGTGATAAATCCTCTAACCAGGTCACACCTAACAATGTGTATTGTAACCTTTAATAGGGTTGGCTCTTTACCGAGCTCACTTCAAAAGAGTGAATTATTTTGGGTTACCAGTCCTAGGTGGTTTTTCCCTTACCAGGGTTTCCATGTTAAATCATTGTGTTATGTGTTATTTGTGATGATTATTTTTCTATCATACTTTACATACTGCATAGTTAATTTAGTCGGTAATCACAGTTGGATAATTACTGGTAATCAGTAAACTAGACAGACAGATTGATATTTTATGTTACCGAGCTGCATAATTTGTTGGAATTGTTTTATAAGGTACATCTTTGTATTTGGGACTATAGGATAACTAATCTAACTGATTCACCCCCCCCCCCTCTCAATTATTCTAACACATCCTTGATCACTTTTTTAGGACATAGAGAGGAGAGAGAAGAGAGAATCATACTATCAACACACACATCTTAAAGAATCATTTCATAACTTGCTCTTAATTTTCATAAAGCACGTCAATCAATAATCAATATCCTATCATTCTCAAATATTCTAAATTTTAATTTTGTCAAATTAACCTAGAAGGTTAACTATCATCAAGGAAATTAAATACTCTTCTCTCTATACATGGCATTATCCTAGTGGTCTATTTAGCCTCATAATTTCTCAAACATTCGAACACAAACATAAACATATTATACAAGTCCTAAAGCTAAAATTTTATAATATATAAGATGGAACCAATGAAAAGTGACAAAGGACTATATTGTGGGCGTGATAGTATCTCAACATCTACAAAAATTGCCATACATTTCTAATCATTAATTCAACATCACTTTTGTCAAAATATATCTATCACAATATCTCAACCAATAAAAATATTAAAATTTAACATTTTGATAATCTCTATGTGATTTATACTCTATCTCAAACATTTTAGTATTATTTAGGGGGAAATGGGTGTTAATGACTTTAGTAATGTAAACTATGTGAGATGTGTTCATTAATTAACCATTTCCACACTAACATTAGAAATACAAAGAGAAAGAGGGGATTCCAGACGTAAGTCTCAATATAACCTAAGTTGGATTAACAAAACCCAAGAAGATGAGGGGATGATAATGCTAAATCCAAATTATACAAAGGAAGTACACAAGTAATTTCTCTTTCTTGCAATGTAAGATTTGATTAAGGTTGTGTAAATGCACTTGTAAAATTGAACTAATTGATTTAGCAAGATAAACAATAGAGATATAGGTGATAAACATAATAAATCATCCCAATTAAGATGTAAAAATAGATCTAAACTAAGATATGAAATAGATAATGAGGTACTCACCTTGAACCTATAGCTGAATTTCTGACTACAGATCTGCGATCATGGCTGAAAACCCAAAAAATGTTGAAAATCTCAAGCTGTTGGGAATAGGTCAACCATGCTAGCGTGTTCTGGAATAGATCGACCAAGTCACCATGTTCTTGAGGCAATTTAATGAAGTTGACCCATATTTTTCTGGTAGATCTCTATCTACAACTTCCAGATCTGTACCTACAATTTCAAGATCATGTTCCTACACACATAAAAACTAGGTTTTGGGGTTGGGGTGGACAAGGGCTTGCCTTGGTCAATCCATAGATTGAGGAATCAACCTTGAATGGAAATGTAAATGTGTAAAGGAAACAAGACAAATATAAATATTCACCTTGCTTGAAGAAACCCTTGTCAATAAGGATTTTGTTGTGTTTGTATGTTGATCTTGAACTTGCAATGTAGGAAATCTCCACAAATACTATGGATATACCAAAATAAATTCATGGAGCCATGGATGTAAGTGTGCATCAAATGAAGAAGATGATGAATGTCTCAATGTAGATCTCCTCCCTTGATGACCAACATTATGCTAGATCTTGAAGAGGAAAGATGCCTACAAAGGATCCTTGAATCTTTGAAGACTTGAATGATTAAATGCTTAAATGCTTGAATGCTTGAATTCTTGAATTCTTGACCGCTTGAACATGAGATTTATATCATCAAATTGTTCTCCTCCAAAATGAGGTTCCTAGGATTCCTTTTATACTAGTTTATGGGCGGGAAAACAAAGCAAGCCGATAGGGTCACCAAAATTTGCAAATTGAATCCCTGAGACAACACCAGGCCTGAGGCTCACAACCCCTAGGGAATAGGTTGACCTGGTCGACCTATTCTCAGGGTGGCCCTTAAAGAGCCAACTTTGAGGTCTTGGAAACTGCACAGATGAAAGCGGGAAAAATAGGGTTGAATGAGAGAAAAAGGGAACTGAGCATGAATCCATCCATGGTCTAAAAAGTTGATAAAGGATGGGAGCTAAAAGGTCTTAAATGAGGAGTGCATCCATTTTAAGATGGTACATTTATCCCCCACTTTAGTGGGATTATGATTTACCTCATACTCATAGTAAAGTAGATCAAATGTAAGAGATGATCTTGTCATGATTAAGGAGACAAAGAAATGATCAAGCCCCCAATAGACTTGAGTATTCATCATATCCAAAATCACAATAAGAGAGATGTCACTATCAAGAGAGAGAGAGAGAGAGAGAGAGATCACCTCACCCAATAAGGTTTGTGTTCCCTATTTTGAACCACATCAAAGGGATATGGTTGAATATTCTAGTGGGTTTGTGTGCCCAATAGTCAATCCCATGAAAACAAAAGGGGTAGGATCAAATGGTCTAACGGGTTTGTGTGCTTGATAGTTAACCCTAAAAACTTTGTGCCTTGTGGAAGCTTTACATCCCCATGATATTATACTCCTATACTATGAGAATGGTTTTTGTATGTGCCAGGATAGGTTAAATAGCCTAGCAAGTGTGTGTGACATGCTAGTCAACCAATCCAATACATGTAGGAAGAGTAACTAGCCCTAAAAAGTTGTGTTATGCTATTCTACTTCTATATGTTATGCTTGAAATGAATAAAAACATATGAAAACAAGGGAACCATGTATGCCCCCCCTTAAGATGGAAATATAAGTACTTATTTTGGCATCTTAAGGAAGTGGTGAAGAAGGATAAAGAAACTGCAACATCAAGATAGCTTCCACAAGAAACACCCAGTCCAAGCCAAAGAGGTCAAAGATCCTATGAGGCCATAGAAGGGAAGAATGAAACAAGATACCATGAAATAAGTGAAAAATAAAATCCTTGTAAATGATACACACTTTGTGAGGCTCCAAGGTAATTGACTTATCTACCACGGAAACCCAATTGTAAGATTAGATGTCACATGATAAAAAAATAACACATAACCAAAGGAAAAGTGTATCCTTGGGAGAATGAGAGAGATGAATATTATTACCTTTCCCTCCAAGTGTAGGAACAAGAGAAAAGAGGACCTATTATTCTACTCACAAAGCATATCGTGCATGATGATGAGCCCCCAAAAGACAGGATAACAATGTTACATGGTGTAGAGAAACATAATAGGGACTTAGATGTTATTTAAAGAAACCATGATTGAAATAGATCTCATCATAAGTAGATATGTGAATAACCTCGTTATTAATGAGTTTTTGAATCTTGTAATGTAAATCTTGAAAATAATTAGTAGAATGATCATGATAACAATGATACATACAAAATAAAATATTCATAAATTTTTTACTGTGTTTCTTTCTATGTTTAGGTTTAGTAATCACCTTAGCATGAAGAAGTCCGCGTAAAATGATTTCTTGATTAATAGGAAAATATATGTTAGATTACGAAGGAGAGGATGTGGACAAATAATTAGATTCAAAACTTTGTTGCACACATCCTGAATTATGGTCGACAATGGTGTTGAAATAATGTTGATGCCCCCCATTGCCTAAGGTCATTTGATTTTCTTGTTGTTGTTTACCAAATCCATTCTCAGTAAGTCTATGATAACTATAACAAGAAGCCATATTAGTAGGTTTGATAGACTCATCGTGAGTGGAAGTAGCAACAAAGTTATTAGAAAGAGGATTTGTTTTAGATTTCATGAATGAAAGATCACTGACTCTATATACTCTCTGTTAGAGTAAAGTATTAATTTTATTAATTAACTTTACTCCCTTCTTAAGATGTCAACTCTTTTGCTTTAGTTCTTTATATTTAAACACACATGCACGAGTTGTTCTAAACTCATGCACTAGTTGTTTTAAATATAAACTTCCATGCATTAGTCATGTAATAGTTAAACTAATTATTATATGCACTAGGGTTTGCCTTTTCAAGGCTTTTGATCTCCTTTATAAGGATGATCCGTTGTACATTTAATTCATTCATTTATTTGAGGATATTTTCTTCTTCATATTTTTGAGTCAAACCCTTGCCCTTTTCTTGTCTCTACTCCTTGTAACAAGTTTTTGTATGCAGGTGATCTTCGGGTTTTGTGGATTTGTATTGCTCAAATCCTACACTCTCCAATAAAGGTTGGTGTGAAATCTAAGGATCCCCAATCATCTTCTGAAAGAAAACTTGTAGAAGGAGGATCGTCATTAGATTATCGATCTTGTTTTTCCTCAATATTTAGACAACTATTTGGTTTAGTGTCTGCATGAAGAATGTACATTACATTTTTGTAGATAAACTTGACTTTTTGATGAGGAGTTAAGGAATAGCATGCATAGCATGTAACCAAGGTCTACCCAAAAGAAGTTTGTAATTAAGAGGTCCAAGCATGATATGAATGTGAGTATTCAAAATAACCAGACCTACTTTGATAGGTAAAGTGATGACACCTAAGGTTTTCTTAGAAACATTTTCAAATCTACGTATAGGCATATTATCAGGTTTGATATTTGAAAGATTGGCTTTAATTTCTTTGAGCATGTCCATACTACAAATATTATGCCCAGATCCATTATCAATTAAGGTTCTATGAATAAGGTTACCATTGATAAGGATGGCTACCATAAGAGCATCATAATGATATTGAATCTCTTTAGGAGGAAAATCATCAGGAGTAAACACAATTTGAGGTGAAGTAGGTGTAGCATTCATTCATTGTAAAAAGACATTGATGTTATCTTGATTAGGAGGTGAAGTTGGAAGAGTGGCTAAATATTTTTGCAAGGCTTCGTGATATGTAGGTGATGTTTGAAGAATTTACCAAAGAGAAATCTTGGCGGAGGTATTACATAATTGTGCTACCAAATCATATCCCATTCCAAGATTTTGAGAAAGAAGGGGTGGAGGGGGGAAGAAAGGGTTGAGAAGGTGGGAGAGAAGTATTAGGTTGAGGATTATTTATTGTATGATAGATGTGAGACACTACATGATAATCCAAAGAATCACTAGATTCTCCTTTAAGAGTTATGGAAGGAAAACCTTTAAGGGTGATAAGAGATTTATTTGATGGAGGGTAACCTTTGAGAGTGAAAATAGGTTGAGCAAAATTAACTTGATTAAGATCTTGCTTCTCCATAGAATCATCACTAGAAGGGAGAGCATTATGGAGATTGATATCTTCCTATTGTCCCAAGGAATCCTTAGAATAGGGATTGTAGACTTCCATTAATGCTTCATCTCGATTAGGAGCATTAAATGAAGGCAAAGTTATATTGGTAAAAGTATTTATAATGTCTTCCTCTTGCTCTAAAATATCCCTAAGAGGAGAGTATGTTTTAGGAGAAGGAGAAACATCAAGTGTGTCATGTTGAAAAGAAAAGGTTTCTTTTTCATGAGAATAGTCAACAAAATTATCTAGAGGCTCATCCCAAATAGTGATATTATGAGTGGAAGGAACATGTCTATCAATAAGGCACACCATAGAATAGTCATGAGGTAAAGTTGAATTCATAAAGGTGGGAGTATTGAAAGAAGATATAGGACCACCCTCAACCAAAGTATCCCCATAGCCAAGGCCTATATTAGGATAAGGGACAATATCAATCTGCCACTCATCTCCATAAAGAGGAAGATTACATGATAAAGCTAAGTTGATAGGAGGGTGGTGTTTTCTGTCAAAGATAATGGAATTATGTTTAGAGAATTCTTTAAATGATTCGTGCAACATGAGAAAAAGAGAAGTGCAAATATAGTAGATCCAACTAACCATTTTATGATTGGAATGTATGCAAGATCTAATGAATATTTTAAAAATAAGGCATGAAAAGTACATACTCAATGATGTAAATGTCATCAAAAGGAGATCTAGCTAAGAATATCTAAACACTACCAATGCAAATAAGAGTAAATCTAGATGCACAAATAATCAATCTAACTTCACAAAGAAGATATTACCAAAACAAGGTAGCAAAATCTAACTCCAAAATGCAATAAAGAGGTGTAAGATGTCGGGTTCACCAAAATGTTTAGTGAATGTGAACACACAAGATAATACAAAGGGAAATCTAACACCAAGATCAAAAGGAAGTTATTTCACGTCGGGTTCACCAAAATGTTTAGGGTAAAATGGGTGCTAATGAATTTAGTAATGTAAACCATGTGAGATGTGTTCATTAATTAGCCATTTCCACACAAACATTAGAAGTACAAGAGAAAGAGGGGCTTTCAAGCGTAAATCTCAATATAACCTAAGTTAGATTAGCAAAACTCAAGAAGATGAGGGGATGCTAATTCTAAACCCAAATTATACTAAGGAAGTACACAAGAAAGTCCTCTTTTATGGAATGTAAAATTTTATTAAGGTTGTGTAAATGCACTTGTAAAATTGAACTAATTGATTTAGCAAGATAAGCAATAGAGATCTAGGTGCTAAACGTAAGCAATCAGGCCAATTAAGATGTGAAAATAGATCTAAACTAATATATGAAATAGATAATGAGGTACTCACCTTTAACTATGAAGAGGAATATGCTTTTTTGCTCTGAAAATTGTTGTTTTGGACCTGTAGCTAAATTTTTGACTTGTAGCTAAATTTTTTACTACAGATTTGTGATCATGGCTGAAAATCTAGAAAATATTGAAAATCTCATGTTGTCGGGAATAGGTCGACCATGTCACCATGTTCTAGAACAAGTCGACAAAGTCACCATGTTCCCAAGGCACTTTACTGAAGTTGACCTAGATTTTTTTGGTAGATCTCTATCTGCAACTTCCAGATCTATACCTGCAATTCTGAGATCCTGTTTCTGCAAACATAAAACTAGGTTTTGGGGTTGGGGTGGATAAGGTCTTTCCTTGGTCAAGCCCTAGATTGAGGAATCAACCTTGAATTGAAATGTAAATGTGTAAATGAAACAAGACAAATGTAAATATTCACCTTGCTTGAAGAAACCCTTGTCAATACAGATTTTGTTGTGTTTGTATGTTGATCTTGAACTTGCAATGTAGGAAATCTCCACAAATGCTATGGATCTACCAAAATCACTTCATGGATTCATGGATGTAAGTGTGCATCAAATGAAGAAGATGATGAATGCCTTGATGTAGATTTCATCCCTTGATGGCCAACAATATGCTAGATCTTGAAGAGGAAAGATCATAAAGGATCCTTGAATCTTTGAAGACTTGAATGCTTGAATGCTTGAATGCTTAAATGCTTGAATTCTTGAATGCTTGAATGTGGTATTTCTATCATTAAATTATCCTCCTCCAAAATGACGTGCCTAGGCTTGCTTTTATACTAGTTTTTCGGGTGGGAAAACAAAGCAAGCCGACGGGGTCACCAAATTTTGCAAATTGAATCCTCGAGATAACATTGGGCCTAACGCTCACAACCCCCACAAAATAGGTTGACCTGTTGACCTATTCTAGGAACAATTTGACTCGGTCGACTTGTTCCCGAGGTGGCCCACAAAGATCCAACTCTGAGGTCTCAGAAACTACATAGATGAAAGTAGGAAAAATAGGGTTGAATGTGAGAAAAAGGGAATTGAGCATGAATCCATCCATGGTCCAAAAAGTTGATAAAGGATGAGAGCCAAAAGGTCTTAAATGAGGAGTGTGTCCATTTTAAGATGGTACACGTATATTATGTCTTATATTACTTAATTTATCAATTTATAATAACTAGTTCTTCAAGTCAGTTCTTATTAATTTAGGATCTAATTTTCATTATTCTCCAACACCTTTATTGAATTGTTAAAATAAAATGTAGGACATTTTATTTTCCTACACCATTATAATCATCATTATTTTAAATTAAGCTTATAAATTATTATTTTTAAATAAGTGTGCCTTAATAATAGAGGTGGATATTTATAAGGTTTAACTCTTAGTATACACTTATATAATCCATAACGTGTGAATTTGAAATAACATTTAATCTATATAGAAAGAGGACAAGTGAATGAAATCTTTTATATAGTTTAAAATTTTGTGTAAAAGAGTGAAGTTAAGTGTAAAGCTTTGATAAATCTTAAAATATGAGTGTAAATATTCTAACCTTTTTTTATAAAGGGATGATGTGACATGTGAATCTTAGTTAAAGTTCAATTTTTTTGAAAAGAGGTAAGTTAAAACATAAATATAAAATAAAATTTTATATAAACTTTTTTTCTTAATTTTAATTTGTAAAGTTCAATACTTGAATTGAAATGCACATTAGAAATTAGGGAAGATTTCCAACAAAGTATAGACATGTCTCAATTAGGTGAGATGTATATGTGTGAAGATTATTTAGGAAAAATTT